>PYUH01000274.1:18019-71364 GCA_016808085.1 Suaeda aralocaspica
CTAATCGCGCTGGGCTGCTAGCGTGGTACGCCGAATCGCGCTGGCCCAGTAGCGCAGGGAACCCTACAACGCTACTAGGGTAGCGCTGTTAGCTTAGTCACGCTGAGCTGTCAGCGTGACTAAATTAACCGCGCTACGTTTTTGAAACATTTTTTTTTATTAGTTATTATTATTATTATTATTATTATTTTATTTTATTCATTTATTTAAAATAGTAAAAGAGGCATTTGGATAAAAAGGTCCGTGAAATAAGAATGAGATTTATTTTTAAGCCCAAGTATACTCGATTATCCAATCTTCTAGAGAAATGAGTTTTTTAATCATCATAGAGTCCTGCCGCGGGACATGGGACTAAATTAGGTGTTTACAAAGGGGATTCTTCATTTACCTCCATAGCCATGAGAACAAAGAATTTTTCACACAAATTCAATTCCTTTTCCACCTCTTTTGCATTTAGAAAAAACACACCTCTTTTGTTCTCCATACTCGTTTCTTGGCATTCACAACTTTCAGGGGTTTCAATGCAATAAGCTTATCATTCACATGCTTCTTGACGATATAAACATTAGTTCTACCATCAAACTGCATAAATCTATATATCATATTTCCATGGCCTACCAAGTAATATATGACAAGCACCCATAGGGCACACATCACATACAACACAATCTTCATATTGACCAATCTTAAAAGAGATCAAAACTTGTTTTGTTACCTTCACATCAATAGTGTTGCTTAACCAATGAAGCTTGTAAGGTTGATGATGATTATTAGTAGGATAGTTGAGCTTTTGAATCAATAATGTAAAACCACATTTGTGCAACTACCACTATTAATAATCACATCACAAAGTTTGCCTTGAACTATGCACCTTGTCACCCTTTGATTCTCCTCTACTGGTGTTGGTTTGGTTCGCAAAACTCTTCTCAATACCAGAGCCTGGCCCTGCATCTCAGCCTCCACCTCCTCCATGTCATACTGTTGTCCTCTTGTTGTTCTAGATCTTCATGCTCTGCTTCTTCAAGAAGAACATCTAGGTAGGAATCCTTAATTTCCTACACCTCCCTTAATGTGATCACTTTAGAACTTTGACAATTCCTCTGCACATGGCCATAGCCTTGACACTTAAAACACTTTCTTTTGTCTTCGGGAAGGAAAGAAAGTTTAGAAGGATTAGGAACCCTAGGCTTATCCACGTTTTCTCCCTTGGGTTTAGGATTTGGTGTTTGAGTGTATGCACCACTTCCTCTTCTTTCTTAGATTCATAACTTTTGAAGAAGGTATTAGGTCTTTTAAAAATTTCTTGCTTTTCAACTCTCAGTGCTACTTTGCAAATCTCTTCTAAGGTCCAATAAGGTTGTAATTCTACCTTCTCCTTAATAGACTCGTCCAACCCTGCAACAAATCTAGCAACCATGTGATCTTCTTTCTCCTCAATTCCACACAGAATTGTCATCTTTTCGAACTCATTGATGTATTCCTCCACACTTGATTTTTTGTTTCAAAGCATGCATCTTCAGGAAATTATTTTGCTCATATTCATGTGGAGCAAATTGTTTCTTGAGTTCTTTCTTCAACCTCTTCCATGAGTTAATCTTCGCGCGTTTTTCCCTCTTTCTTGTGCTTCCTTTGAATCCCTTCATATGTTAGGAAAGGAATGTCCTCCTTAACCTCCACTTTCTTCTACAATTGCGCTTATGAAATGATATTTCAGGGTCAGGATCAATCCAAATCGACATGCAAACCAAGAACCTGCACAAGCACAGAAACTACAGACAACCGTAAGTAACTGTCTCAAAGAACGGTTAGTTTTTTGAGACGAAAAAGTAACAAAATAACCTGATTAGCTGAAATAAAACAATTGCCTCTCCGGCAACGACGCAAAAATTTGAAAGGGATAGTCGTGTACCTATCAAAAGTAAACCTACAATTCCAACTAATGCAGCTAGGGAAGCAGAGATCGAATCTAATGGGAAGCAAAGAATTTCTACTAATTCTAAAAACCTATTTTGTTTTAAAGGGCCTTTGAGAGTGAAATTAACTAAGACACTAAAAACAAGAATTATCACAAGGGTAAATCAAATTAATTAAGCCTAGGACATCGGTTCACCATAAAACAACAACGAATGGACTGACAATCAATTAACAAATAAATGACGTTCTGAATTAAGACACACTAATTCTCTTGAATCTAGACTCCTTCAAAACTCCCCTAATGGTTCTCTCTCGCTTAGACTCGTTTAACCTATTATATCCTTGTGATCTAATTGTGGTAATCTTACCTCTCGGCATCAATTTCGACAATTATCGGACTAACAATCAAACCTGTCCAGTATTCAATTGCAAGCATTATAAATTGATAATAAAAATTCAAAAACGACATAAAATATACCCAATTAATCATCAATCAAAAACATTGGGATGACTCATGGATCCCCTAGCCCTAGAAACCAATTGCTCACTCATATTAAAATTCGCAATGATCAAATTAATTTTAAAAAGTAAAATTAAAAACATGATCAAACCAATTAAACTAATAAACATAAATTCTAGGGCATAAGAATTAAAACTAATACCAAGCAATTAATGTTGAAAAAATAACTAAAAACATGAATTGAAACTAATAACAATAAAGGGATTTAAAAGAAAACCTGAAATTGTATTAATTGAATGAAGGATTGAACAAAGATTGAAAATATTTTTGAGAGTATGACCTGAGAGCCATTCGTAATATTATCCATACTCAAAAATTACCCACCGCATAAAAACGAAGGACTATGTATATGAAACCTAAACTCTTGAGAGAAAAAAGTCAGAAAAATCTAAAATTGCAGACTGCCAGATACCATCGGGCATCGTGCTGCTCCATCGGGCAGTCTGCTCTTTCCATCGGACGGACTGCTTGATGATCTTCTTTGCTTCTAACTTCAACGCTTGCTATTAGGACTCCGTAATTGGCATATTTGGGCCTTCCAAAAGTCTTCTAAGCATCTTCAAACAAGCTCAATCTTCCTTAACTCCTACTAACTCGCTAAATGTCCAAAATAACACGAAAACAGATACGATCATACCGATTCCTGCAAAACACGACAAACCAATGCATAAAACACTCAAAGCAACCAAAGTTTGTAGAATAAGCTCAAAAGAGCTTCTTTAGAGATGAAACCAACATGAAATGGGGGCAAAAATCAAACATAAAACGCACTTATCACGATACTAGTGTAAGTAAAGTTTGTAGAATTGGGCTCAAAAGAGTCTCATTAATGTCAAAAACACATGGATCGGAAAAGCCGAGTGAAAAGGATATATAAACACAAATTATCAAACTTCAACTTTGATTTGCATGTGTTTTGTTCATATTCTATTGGCCCATTGTTGTGGATCCAATTGGTTGAGCTTTCTATTATCAGTAAATCTCTAAATGAAAGACAAGGTCATTCTAGGCTTTGATCAAAATTGTCATCCTCATCCTCTGACCTTAGTAAAAGATGTCCCATATGGAAGTAAGAGACGAAGTCCTTTAAACTGAATAACATAATGAGTATGGAGAGTGAAGTTATAGAGTTGGGTCTTTTAAATGGCTCGGGGTGGCCAGGCCCCCAAAAGAAATGTTTAGCGGTTCAAAATAAAACAGCACTATATACGTAGTAGTAACTATGTGAATAAAATAAAGGGAATTTTAGATTTTTTTTTTTAAGAAAAAGAAAAAGTCTAGCGTTAGGCTTATGGCCTTATAGGAGCCTGACAAACTAGATTTTGTTATAAAATACTCATAACGGTGGATGTTCATTATACATTAATACCTATGTATGTAACTCTTCATATGGTTATAGTTATTCTTCATGTAACATCAATATGGCTTTATACATCCTTGTAACTCCTCTCATGTGATAACTTCTTATTCAATGTTGACCTTTCAATACTCATAGGAAGTTACTATGTAGATGATGTATATATATGTGTTAAACATTCTGGAAGATATACAATTGAGATTACATATATTCTACATCTTCATTCATTCTTTCCTACACTTTCATAACACGTTATTAGCACGATAGTTCTATCCTAATTGATTTAGGTTTTCATAAACCAAACTTAAATTATTTGGTTGTTGTTTTCGGTTACTTTCGAAATCAAGTATATTTTGGATCACTATCAAACAGTACAAAAGGTATGCAATCTAAACTAATAAGAAGTATTAATATTGTGAATTCACGATAATTTTAATAATCCTTTTAAAATTTTTTTATGCTTTACCCATAGATTGAATTTATTCTTACAAGTAGTTAAGTGTATAATTCATAGTTTTGTCTCCTCATTCTATCAAAGAGAAAGAAGAATAAAATAGAGAGTTACTATGTTCTTTTCTATTGTAAGTTGTCTATGATGAAACTATGTGTTCATATTCATACAGTACAAAAGGTATGCAATCTAAACTAATAAGAAGTATTAATATTGTGAATACATGATAATTTTAATAATCCTTTTGAATTTTATTTTTATGCTCTACCCATAGATTGAATTTATTCTTACAAGTAGTTAAGTGTATAATTCATAGTTTTGTCTCTTCATTCTATCAAAGAGAAAGAAGAATAAAATAGAGAGTTACTATGTTCTTTTCTATTGTAAGTTGTCTATGATGAAACTATGTGTTCATATTCATACAGTACAAAAGGTATGCAATCTAAACTAATAAGAAGTATTAATATTGTGAATACATGATAATTTTAATAATCCTTTTGAATTTTTTTTATGCTTTACCCATAGATTGAATTTATTCTTACAAGTAGTTAAGTGTATAATTCATAGTTTTGTCTCTTCATTCTATCAAAGAGAAAGAAGAATAAAATAGAGATTTACTTGTTCTTTTCTATTGTAAGTTGTCTATAATGAAGCTATGTGTTATTCCTAGCTACTAGGCTATAACATGTAAAATTAGTCTAGTTAGTTATATTCATTAGTGATTTGAAAGTTTATCAATTATACTAATTTCTAGTAAAGTTCTATATGTTTTATTTTCTTACTTTTTTTTTTGGCAAAGGAGTAAACAGTTACAAAGAGGAAGCTAAGGAGTGAGCCTTATGAACAAAGAGGCAAAATACATAAGGATATTATACACTATATCCCGCACACAAGGAGGAGCAGAGGCCGGATTAATAAGCGCAAAAACCAATTGAAGACAATCAGTATGGACCAAGACGTGGGAAGCGTAAAACAATAAAGTTTTAATCCCATGAAGCATAGCTAATGCTTCGGCTTGGAGGGGGGGGGGGACGACCATTACAGAGTGACACCCTTCATGAACAGATGATCCGTCCTGAGTTGTGATACTCCAGCCTACCACAGCCTTGGGAAAAGGATCAGCCTGAACCCATGAGCCATCAACAGAAAACACCATTGACTGATGATACTGGTCAAGTTCACCCATCTGTATCTTATCTGGGGGTTTAGGGGGGATCGTAGTATGTGCTTGGGTTAAGGGCACTCCTTGATTTGTTCGGACCCATGCTCTGACACNGGACCCATGCTCCGACACTCATTTATGTAGTCCTGATAATGTCCAACGGGGGAGGCGTTGTGCCTTGGAACAAAATGGTATTGCGATGAAGCCATATGGCCCACAGCGTAGCTACAAATTTCAGAGCTCTGTAACTATCATTCTCCTGCATATCGATCTTCCAAAAGTATACTAAGTTATTCATCACCCTCCTGCAAAAAGATATGTTAGGATGTGTGACCTTTGAAAGCCCCAAATTACCACATTTCCAAATTCTCTAAACATGTTGGCAATCTCAAAATAAGTGAGCAGCTGTTTCAGTATTCTCGTGGCATAGGCAACATCGTGCATCGGTTGCCACCCCACGTTTTTGAGCTTCATCACCAACAGGCAGTCCATTACTCAAAAGTTTCCAGAGGAACATCTTCCACTTTGGGAAAATCTTCCATTTCCACAGGTGTTTCCATAAATTAAAGTAGTTGTTGTCTTGGCATGATTGCCCGTTCCATGCATGTATTGCCAGTAAGCAGTTTTAACCGTGACTTCACCCGAGTTGTGGAAAGGCCAGTAGAGATAGTCATTATGTTCCGCGAGGCTAAGATGAGTATTGAGGATGGAATGGGCTATGTTAGCATCAAATTCTTTCCAAATAAGCTTTGTATTCCATTGTCTGTTGGCAGTGATCGTGTCTGCTACGAAAAGGGGGTTGTCAGCCGCACCGACCTCTTCGTTGCAGAAGTTTATCCGTTCTGTACCTACCCGTTTTTGTTTTGTGATGGATATATTTGTACCTGTACCTACTTTCATATGCATTCTACCTACAAACTGTCTCGCTGCCCTTACCATACATTTAGCGCTCCACGACATTTGACTATGCACTTTCCCTTCCTGAGCTAGCTGAATAGGGTCCTTACCATACTTCCCTCGAAAAATTCTAGATAGAAGTGGATTTGGTTGTGTGTGTAGTCTCCATGCTTGTTTAAAGAGTAAACTGTAGTTGAGTGCCTCTATGTTCTGAAATTTGAGCATGTGAGAGTCTAAAGAATAATGGAAGTCTGTATACATATATGAGCACTCGTATATATTAAGTCTTTAAAGAATATAAACAAAGTATAATTCGCTCAAAATAATGCTTATAGTTTACAAATACCATAAGTAACATATGTGCGTAATTACATGTGTTATATTATAATTCAAATACGATTCAAAATCATATTGATGATGATCTCATGTGTTGGCACCAAATTTTGCCTTAAATTGTTTGGTCGAAATTGATTACCAATTTCTACTATAGGCCTCCAGAAGAAGGCATGATTTGGATGGGTATGATTGATATAACTTAAGTAACAGATATCAAATGTGATGAAGATCAATATGTCCAACTATTATTTTTGATGCACTTATACCAAAGAGGAATTTAAAGATGACTTGTCGGTTCAAATGGATTTAAGCAAAAGTTTAAATAGTCACTTATTGATGGAAACTCTACGTACTACTACAATGAAGACGAATTTACTTAACAATATTGGATTCATTGCACCAAAAGATCTCAAGTTCTATATTTATTAGGGGGAGAGAATAGGCGCTGCACTCTTTTTCCCTTATACATGGTTTTGTCCCATATTGAGTTTTTCATGATAAGGTTTTTAACGAGGCAGCATATTATATGCGTATTATGAAGATATTGTACTCTTTTTCCATCACTAGGGTTTTATCCCATAGGGTTTTTCCTGGTAAGGTTTTAATGAGACACATTTTCAATAATGAACATCCAAGGGGGAGTGTTATGAAATACTCATAATGGTGGATGTTCATTATACATTAATATCTATGTATTTAACTCTTCATATGGTTATAGTTATTCTTCATGTAACATCAATATGGCTTTATACATCCTTGTAACTCCTCTCATGTGATAACTTCTTATTTAATGTTGACCTTTCAATACTCATAGGAAGTTACTATGTAGATAATGTATATATATATTAAACATTGTGGAAGATATACAATTGAGATTACATATATTCTACATCTCTATTCATTCTTTCCCACACTTTCTTAACAGATTTACATTACTCATATTATACATTTATAGTTTTACACTACTCTATATTGTTATTAACCTATCTCTTTTTTCTATTTCCTTTTGACTTGTAGCATTAGAGTACTAAAAAAAGTACAGAAAAAAAACTTATGATTATCATTTTATTGTAAGTGTTATTAAGGATGATAAGGATACTAATAATAATGCACGGAGTTGGATTGTATCTATTAGGGGTGAGCATCAGAACCGGGTACCCGGTATTGGATCCGACGGCTAAAGATCCGGTCCCAATTAAACTGGGTCCGGTGCTGGGTCTTAAAATAACTACCCGGTCAGTACCAGGATTGGGGACCAGTACTGGACATTTTTGGACCCAGTATCTAGCGGGTACCCGGTTGTACCATTACCGGCACC
Organism: Suaeda aralocaspica; assembly: GCA_016808085.1. Lineage (NCBI taxonomy): Eukaryota > Viridiplantae > Streptophyta > Magnoliopsida > Caryophyllales > Amaranthaceae > Suaeda > Suaeda aralocaspica. Next base: position 25,975 of record PYUH01000274.1, read on the forward strand.
GGGTACCCGGAACCGGATCCAGTTTCCGGTGGGTACCCGTTACTGGTCTCGGTTCCATGTGGTATTTTACTAATTTACTTATTTTATTTGCCTGATTTTAATATTTTCCGACATTATACATATAAGTGATATAACCCAAATTTGTAATATTGTATTTGTTGTTAGATATTTTAATTTTTTTTCAAAAGAAATACAATATTAAAGTATGTTTAAAATATTTTTTCCAAAAAAAAAATTATGCAAAAAATACAACTGAATACTCGGCACCGGACCCGTTTTCTGCCGGGATCAGGTAGTCGGTACAACCGAGACCGGATCCAAATCTGGGTAGCCGGCCAGTACCGAAACTAGTACCGGGTCCAGGTAAAATGATCGGGTGCTCGGTTGTGCTCACCTCTAGTATCTATTACGGTGCATAGTATGCTATCATACATTTAAAGTAAATTAATTTCTATAATCCAATCATCAAATTTGTTAAATTTTTATCAATTATCAATTCAATTTTTATTTTTCACGTTTGATTATTTGTTCATTAAAGCACTTTATAACTAAAATATTGTCTTACAATTACGCAACTTCAATACATACAATACTGACACATTCTATTTCTGATAAACAATAATTAGTTATGTTTTTGTTTATCAAATTAAAAGAGCTAGAGAAATAAACAAATCTATTGAAAGAAATAACAAATAACAAATAACAAAGAAAGCAATGCTTTAAAGGAATCTTCTATGGAGTGTAATATAAGGAATTGATTTTATTGTAGTTAGGAAAAAAATTAAAATTTTGTGGGTAAATGACTCACTAAAATTAGACGAATAAGGTATTAATTAAATTGATAAGGTGGAATTCACTAAAAAATAATGTGTATTAATGATAAGGTGTATTATTAATTGATAAGGTGTATTAGTGATGGGTTAATTATCAACCTCATAGACAAAGTGTTGTTCATATTGTTATTAACAATTTGAACAAGACTTGAACCAATGCAAATACATCTTGTTGGAAAATGGGATGAATTAAGATCGAAATGTAAGAGCATCTCCAATAGTAAGATGCAAATTTTGTAGCTTTTTTTGCCACGTCACTTTTTTTAGCCACATCATTTTCAAACTAACAACTACCTACAATAGCAAGCTACAAGGTTTGTAGCTTTGTTGTTTGAAATTAATTATTTGTATGTAATGCCATTTCGAAGATAAATGCGAGAAAAATAAAAGTGGAGCCCAAAATCTTTTAGGTCAATGAAATTACAAGGTTTGTGCAAGGTACAATTTCTTTTATCCCACAATAGTTGAGCCTGTAGCTTAGAATTTTATTCATTTGCAAGCTAGTCCTTTAAACCATTGGAGATGCTACAACTATAAAACAATGAAGCTCTATCAACAACCTTTAAAAAGATCATCCAAAAACTTGGAAAATATTTTGGTTGGCAATCCGTGGACCCGTATCCGTTTTTCACGAATATATCTTAAATTTTTGGACCAAACGAATTTGGATCAGATATGAATCTTTCTTAGACAAAACGGATCTAGATATCTGGGTCTAGTGATACCCAAGTCCATGTATCCATTTTTTTTTTTACAAAAATTATGAGTACATACGATGGCCTCACTTTATTATCTAAAACTAAAATTATTATTATTTTTTTGTTTGCTCAATTGTATCTAAACTTAAAAGAGACATATAATTGTCTTTGAACTTCTAATATTATATGCTTGGATGAATTCTATTTTGTTGAATTTGACTTGACATATTAAGTATAAAACTTGAATATCATTGTAAAAGTAACTATGAAAGTTAATTTACTAAATTTTTAAAATTTCTTTATTAAATTTAGTAAGTCTAATTTTGGACACAGATAAGACTCATCTTGGACAAGGATGGACTCCGGCAAATCTGAATATGGATCCTTCCTTTCCATACCAATCAAATCTGGAACATATATAGATCCATATCAGAAAAAACGAATTTGGATATGTATTCAGCTAGATTCTGCCCAGATTCAACACATTGCCTCCTTATTAGGTTAGCAAATATAATCCAAATCAAAATCATGAATGCAGCCAAATCATTCAACAATCCACACCTCTACAACCACCTCATTTGAATGATTTGTTTGGGCTTTTGAGAGTATTCAAAATGATTCATGTTCATAAATCAATCTAAGAATTTTGAACCTAAATTCCCAGAACTTTCAGCCAAATATGTATGTGTGTATACATTCATATGTATATATATACATATATATACACGCACACGCGCACACAAACAAATGACACCTTTACTACAAATTAAGGTGGCAATTGGCTAGTGTATGACAAGAACAAATATTATTTCATTTTTTTCCCAATCCGGAAGTAACAAATGAGCAGTGATTCAACGTACTTATACATGGATCTGAACTATACAGAAGAATTGAAAAATAACCTATCTCAAAAGCTAACATTTGGAAAAGAAACCAAACTGCACACTGGCCTATATTTCACATGAATTTTGCTGAAGATTCAGCTAAGCATATTCAAACCCCAAACATTTGCATCAAGGGCAGAAGGGGAAAAATTGAATCATAAAGAAACACTGCACAAACAACCAAATTTCCAGAATTCCAAAAGGAAATGTTGATCTAAACGCAAACCCCAAAAAAAAGCAGCTCTATATTGACAAACTAGCTACAAAGGTTTGACAGTTCAGGTTTTCTAACTTGTGTAGATGAAACACATCTCCAAAGTTTGGAACGTGGGCTATTATCCAACAGCATTAGCAAACCCACATTATTAGCCGTCAAATCAAACATATACCTGCAAATTGATACAAAAATTAGCACCGAGTGAGAACTGTGATCAATGAAAATGACAAAGAAACTGTGGAAGACAAGTTTCACCCACAAGAATTATTATAGGCAATTGAAGGTCATTTATTGCATATAAATATGCAAAATCATACAAAACAGTAGACAACAGAACACCATTTGTTTGTTTACGTAAGCAAAACCATATTAATTGTCATAGCCTGAATTTAGGTCCATAAGATAGTAGTTTTGACCAGAAAGGATAATTGGTCAATTGTTTACCATAAAGAGGTTCAAAATTCAAAACTTTAATCTACAACAACAAAGCCTAAGTCCCAATACTTTGGGTTGGGAGGGCAAAAATCAATGAAGGGTTTCAAACTACATGCATAAAAAAAAAGAAAAAAAGTGCACCCACCTAACATAATCCTTCTACAAAGAGTGATGAATTGGTGATGGTAAACTGTAGTTACGGAGTACACAATCCTACAAATATTTGCATGATTTATTTATCTGATCTTCCAATAAACTTTGCACAGTCCTTTTATGGCATCCTCTCCACACATTCTCTTGTCCGTATTAGTTTTCACCCTACTGTTTAAACTCTCCATAGTCCTAACAAACTCTCTAACTCTATCCCAATAATTTTCCATCTTTTTTTTTTTTTTTTTTACTTTTGTCTTATCACACACATCCAATAACTTTTTTCAAATTAAAGGTCATACTTAATTACTGCACAGAAATTTAATATGCAAATATTCATGGGACAAAACTACAAACGTGAATGATACAATCCACGGTCCAATAGCACTCAATAATGTCATAGGGCATCGGCGATGTTTTCGTAAATTTGTTTACATAGAGAACTTAGCAACAAGAACACTAGCAAATAACAACTCTAGCAACATAGCAGTCAAATCTAATAAATTGAAAGACATGTTCAACCTAAGTGGCTGAGATAAATATCAAGTAATATAATCCCAGGTAGAAAGTCGAATCTTATAAGATATCACTCTTAAGTAATTATTTTCCCTCTTTCTTGATTTCGACATTACTTTGAATGAACCCTTTTACCTACTCAGAGTGAGACAATAAGTGATCGCCATATTTTAACCATTTACTTAAGCTGCTGTATATATCTTACCCACAAAATTAAAACAAAGGTTTCATGTGTGAAACACACACACTATTTCACGTGTGTGTGTTTTGATAAGAAAAAAAATCATCCAATTCCAGACCATTGTGTTGAAAGGGGAAACAACTAATCAGCCATACGTATATAAAGAGTAAAACATACTTGCTGTGACGTGCTCTCTTTCGCCAGAAGATAAAGGACAAGATCCACTGAAAATGAAACATGAAAAGCTTTAGAAGGCCCGAAAATGATACAAAACACCAAAAATGAACACAACACAAAAGGCAACTGGTTCTAAACAGAAATGCATAGAAAGAAATTACAATTCATGTCACAGAAATTCATTGATTAAAAAAATTTAACTAAAAAAAACACTTCAAAATTAATTCAGTTTTGAAAAGGAGAATATCTCAACTAAAACTCAATACTCTACAGTAGAGCAACACCAAAGAGACAGCAAAAAACCAGCACACATGCACATAACACACAGAATGCAAATGTAGCGTTGCGCAAAATCATAGACAATTACAATAATAAGTAGACAAAGGCAAAAAAAGAATGATGTCAACCAGAATGGACAAAAAAGGACTATATGGAAACTGTCCGTAAACACATTATTAATTTTCAAATTCAAAATATAGATACACTGCCCATGGAAAGATCAGCACATGTATTTGAAAGATGTACAAATTTTACCAATATATGTGAGAATTGCATCATCTAAGAACATGAAGAAGTATACATAACTGAATTGTCACTGTAAAATAAAGCTCAGCTGACCACAGTAAATGTTGCACAGTAAAAAATGTCATATAAACAACAAATTATTTTGAGACATGGGAATATATGTACTCATATGTCTCAAGGCCGCCCCCCAATTTTTTTTGAGACAAATGAGCGATTAATTTTGGTTCATGTAACCAACCCCAATTATGGGACTAAGGCTCATATTGATTGTTTAATATGTCTTGAAGCCTATAATTCTATGCATATAGTTAACGAATGACAAGATTGACAACAGGTACAAAAGGGAATGGAATCGGGCCAACCAACGGAAAAGGGGTATTGTTCTTGAATATTCATAATTATAGTATAAACACTGCAGTACATGGTGCGCAGATAGAAACAAAGTCTACCAGCAATAAATAATACACAGGATAGGCCTTTAAGGCAATATGTAACTATAAAAGCTTAAAAGAATAGGCCTTCACTATGCTACAAGCCTAAAACAGAAACTCAATCTAAAGCCATTGTTGAAGGTCAGCTTCTATGTAAAAAATGAAGTCAGAATCACAAAAAGAAGTATCAATCGAATTGATGGCACACTTGATCAAAGGTAATGAATTCTAAGGGTATAGAAAGCAAAAAATAAATAAAATAGTGGAGGGTGAAGGTAATCGTAAAAGAAATGTACTAATGGTCTGAGGAGCGGGGATAGAGATCACAACCTTATCCTATCTAGCTCCACTGGTACCAACCTCCAATTTATTTATTTTGTAAAACTATAACACCCTTATTGCATTAGCCCAAATCCAAATATGCCTTAAATAAAACTTTTCTACCAAAAATGACCAGTTACATTAAAGTCACCGCCGTCACTACATTGAAACCTAATATCATGCAATAAACTTACGTATATTGAACTTCCAATTGTACTTAGTGTACCGGTGATCCTTAAAATATCTCAATTTCATTATAGAAGCAATTATAATTTTCAATAAACATATAAATGCTTTCCGTGAAATGCATAAGTGTATAAGAAATGAAGATAATGTATAATAAACAAACTGTGAAGCAGCAGTGAGAAGTGACACGGATTAACAGGGACGTTCAGCTATATAACAGTACAATATTATTTTGTTAAATCATTATTTGTCAACGATAATAATCTTAATCATTAAAACAAGTATTCTCAGGGCGCATATAAAACAGTAATGCAACAAAACAATGCAGAATCCATACAATTATGACCAAAACAAAATTCAAACAATTGCACAAATGAAGATTACCTTCAATACTGCCATGAAGGAAAATCTCCGAATAAAAGATGGCTTCTGAACTGGAAAGTTTCTTGCAGGGGTCATATCCCTATACAGCTGTTGAGCTATTTCTCTAAGTAACATGTACTGTGCTTTATCGGTTTGCATTGCCAAGATTGTGTTTCTCATTGATTCTCTATCAGCTTCGAGAGCCTGAAGTCTCATGTACAGCTTCTTAAATTCAGGATCTCCCAAATCTCCGCGAGCTGTTGTTCTTGGTGAAGATGCATACTCTTCGCCTAACTTTGTGGCAACCTTGGGATCCACATAATTGTTATAGGGTGCCCCATGATGGATAGAATCAATGGTATAAACCCTATCACTCATGTCATCGTCAAAGTTTGATTCATCTTCTGGCTTTCTTAATTCCTCAGCCACACAGTCCAGTTTTTTAACACTAGTACCAAACTTTGGAGATTCCATTGTTTGATCTTGCCCCATATCTCTGCCGAATCCCAATGCCGAACTCTGGCTATCATTGGAAAACTTCCTGGAATGTCTATTTCGCCTTGGAGATTGACCAACGACAACCTTCTCTAGGACATTTTTGGAACCAAAGTCCCCATTTATCTGATCACTATGAGGTCTGTAATCCAAGCTCTTAAGATCTTGATTTCTTGGAGTCTCACCAAATGGGTACTTTTCAACATCAACAACATCGCCATCTTCACCCTCTAAGTACTCTTGTGATCCATACAAATTGCACCGTAATGGAGGATAGTCCACATGACCAGCCAAATCACTAGAGAAACTTTGGTTGCGACTATAATATCCCCCCAATTCCTCAGCTTCATATTCAGTCAAACCATAGCTCATCATTCTGTGCTTATAGGCTTGAATCTCACACGTAAGCGACTGAATAGTTTGTTCTCTTTTATACAACACCTCCTCCAAGGCAGCTATCTCTTGAGCATCATGTGACATCTTCTCCTCAGCATATCGCTTAAACTGCCGAGCTTCCATCTGAACCTCTGCCTTTTCCCCCTGCAACCTCAAAATCATAGACATAGTCTCATTCGCAGCGGATGAAGCAGCATTCCTCTCTTCCTCCAATTCCAGACACAACTCCTGAATAGTAGCCTGCTGACTACTAAGCGTCTCTCGCAACATTGCACACTCATTTTCAATCCCAACTCGCGCAACTGGCAACACATCGAGCCCTGGGATATAAAACCGGCCACTCTTCTCATACTCATCGTATTTCCTCTTCACAGACCGTATCCAACTCCCATTCAACGAAGCACTAACCGTCAAAGAGCAACTACATCCACAATCACAACATAACTCCGGACTTTTCGACCGAAAGGACACACTATCCTTCTCCATATATCAAATTCTCCGCAATCTTCCGAATGCATTCAAACTCAATCAACTAATTTCAACCAAACTTTTCTCAAATCAACAAAAAACCACATGCAAAACAATCAAAAAAGCTGAAACAACTCTTTGATTAAATTCATTAATTTCCTCAAATTATGAATTTACAAATGTAGCCTCTCTTCCCTCAAAATCAACGATTATCAATTCTTTCAGATCGTCTACGTGTGCTGAATTTCTGTAACATCAATAAATACATAATTCAAAAATTATTAAAATTAACAGCTCATCAATAACATCAAAATTCCGAAAAAATTCGAAAATTAAACATAAAAAAAAACAGCAACAAGCAATTTAACCTAATTTATTAAATCTTCAGCCAAAAAAAAATAAATAAATAAAATTATAACAAAATCCTAAAGTTCCTAAAGATCAGAAACATCGTCATTAGACGAAACTATCATTTTCAAAAATGAATAATTCAACACACGCATTCATAAAAACTGAATTAATTGACGAATTCAAAATTATTTTTAAAGCTGTAAAAAAAAAAAAAACAACGTGATTACCTCAAAAGTATAATAATAATCGCAAACACGAATTAGGCGAGTGATCTGAAAAATAAAATAAAAAAAAATAGAGAAGAAAGATTTTAGAGAGAGAAAGAGAGGTTTGAAAATTCTCTTTCTCCCGAAGAGGAGAGAGAAAGAGAAAGCGAGGGAAAATGGTGAAATGGAGAAGAAGAACGGAGAAAAGAAGGCGAAACGAAAAATGTGTCGAAAAGAAGAAGAGAGAGAAGAATGTGGGATATTTTTTTTTTTTAATTTTTTTTGGGATATTTATTTATTTTTGTTTTTTGAATTTTTTTGAAACCCTAATTTTAATTATTGTATTTATAAAATTAATAATTTGATAGTTTTGAAAAGGTTTGAAATGATGTTGTTTTTATTTGCAATTTTGCTGTTGGTCGGAGGTTTTGGTCTTTTTTGGTTGTCTTGGTTGACGTGATGATGGTCATACATGAGGAGGGGAGGGAGATAAGGGGGTAAGATGGTAACATGAGTAGATGGAAATGGAGGTTGGTCCGAATTATAACAGAATAACCGCTTCGCATGTCTTCATTAGATTTATATATATATACATGTGAAAAATAATGGGAGTCGTTAAATATCGCCCGAATGTCTTCATTAGATCTATATATATATACATGTAAAAAATAATGGGAGTCGTTAACTATCGCCCGAACTTTATATGTATCGCCTGATTTTTATATAGATATGGATTAGTTTGACATTAATACCTTTATCCCTTTACAACTTTACTATTCTCAATTCCACTATTGCCACTATCTGCTAGGGGTGTGCAAAATCGAACACCGGAAATTTTTTGATCTGGAAAACAGGATATCCAGATTTTCCGGAATAAAAAAAATGCATTCCGTATCCAATCCGGGAAAATCCGAATTCCGGAAATACGGAAATTTCGGATCCGGATTTTTTAATCAAATTTCTTCTAACACACCTTATTTTCCTTTTAAAAAAACCAAATATCTGGTTTTCCGGTTTATGTTTTCCTTAAAAATCCGGAATCCGGATTTTAAAATTCCATTCCGGTTCCTATCCGATAGCCTGTTTTGAAAACTGGATATTTAGTCCGGTTTTTCCGAATTTTAAAAAACAGGACCGGATATCCAATCGGAAATTCGGAATCGGAATTATTTGCACACCCCTACTATCTGCTGCCCATCACGCCACCATTCCCCTACAGCCACCACTCCATACAAACACCCATAATCCTTCAATTCCACTGCCATCAACCCACGACTAGGGCACCAACCATTGAATTCCACCACCTCCGTTGAATATTTTATCTATCACACTCAAAAGCAAATTAGAATCACAATCACAAGTTAAATACAATCATTTTAGATCCTAAAATTAAAAAATCATATCTATTGCAAATTATGGTCACAACCATTAATAATCATAAATAGCTTTGTTTCATATACATTATTCTCTTTAATCATAACCAATGGCAATTCACCCACTAATAATCATCAATAATAAATCATATCAAATCTATCAACTGTAATTTAGAACTATAACAACCACTAATAATCATATCAATGAAAATCACGTCAACACAGCCACCAGCCCACACCTTGATTGGCGTGTTGGAAATCCGCCAAAACCAAGGTTGTGGCGAGTAGTTTTTTCGCTATTGTCTAGGTTTTGGTGAAATTAAAACTCGCCATAACCGAGGTAACAGCTGAAAAATCACACGCCAATGTTATTAGTGGGAAAAAAAACATGGCCGGAAATCAATTGTTGTCTTGTTTTGGTTGGTGGGGGTTTAGATAGTGGCATTTTCATTGCTTATCTCACTTGCTTGGGATCCTACTTCATTTATAGTTGAAGTGTAAGTTTTGCTCCTTTTGAGATTTCTTTTTCTCTGTGTGTCTGATAGTGGCATTTTCATTGGTTTCCTCACTTTCTTGTAACCTTCCTTCATTTATAGTTGAAGTGTTTGCATTAATAAGTTTTGGTCTTTGTTCTTTACTTGCATTAGAACAATATTTGACCGTAAATATCACAATATATAATAAAACAAAGTCAATCAAATCTGCAAGTAAGGGCGCTATGTTTAAGTGACTTTAGTATGGAATGTGACCTTCAACTATAGAATCCATTGACAATCCCCATTCCCACCAAGAACTAGGTTTATGGCCTAGTCCCCAAGACAACTAGGTTTATGGCCTAGTCCCCAAGACAACACATTCGATAGACTCTCAATTACATCCTATCAGTAGAGAGGAAATCTTATTGAGTGTAAGTACTGGAAGACTCAAACCCATAAGGAACTTGATTGAAAACTAATCACGGATTCTGGTATGTTTCCACATTCAATCTTTACCGAGTAATTTAGTTTGGGGATTCACAGTTTTTGCTATAATTTTCTTCATTTTATACAAATTTTGTGGTGTCATTTTATGCACAAATTTTGCTACCAATAGGTATCATTTTATACAAAAGAAATGAAATCCTGATTGTGGGACTAGTGGATTTTTTTTTCCAGAATAATAATTTAATCGTTTATGTTTCTATAGATCGAGATACCAAACAATTAGTAACGATAAAAATACATGCTAACCTTTGCCCTCCTAATTTTTTTCCATTCCATTACATGTACTCATTCAGTACCAAACACCCCTTAGTTGATTGTGTTCCATGTTCAACATTCATTGCTTAAAATAAGAATGAATATAGATTCAATATTTATTTGATAATTTTGTTTATAAAGTTCATCTCCTATTTTAAATTAGTTAATTGAAGTAATATGTTGCCAAAGTAGCCTCTTTTATTTAGATTGATTAATTTAAGCTATTGAGATGGTTGTATATGTTTCATTTCTATGCGAATAATAATCGACCCAAGATTATTGTTTGGCCGGAAATTAAATGTTGTTCTCATATGGTTAAAGACTAAATACAGATTACAATCTTGGCAAGTTGATTTAAAAGTTTGTCTCATATTTTAATTTAATTAATTAAAGTATCATGTTACCAAAGTAACCTCTTTCACTAGATTGATTAATTTAAAATGTTGAGATGATTGCGTGTATTTAATTTTCCTGCGAATAATAGTCGGCCTAAAGGAAGATTATTATTTGGTCGGAAATTAAACATGTTTGTGGTAATAAATATGTAACTAACAATTATAAGGTTTTCCATGTGAATATCAAGTCGGTCCAAAGAAAGGCTTAGTATTTGACAGGAATTTATTATTAATGTTTGATTACTACACCAAGAGGACTACTTACAAACAAAGACTAAAAATTGGTGTTGTGCTAGGTCTCTTGTGAAAATGGGATTATTACCAAAATTTAATTCTGATTATTTAGTTAAATTTTGGATATGTGAGTTATTTAATTTGTGTTTGTTCTCTTAAATTAATGAGTATGCCAATATCACAGTTTCTATTGAATAGAAAGAGAACATTATAAACGTTTCTAGCTGCATGGATCTAGACTTTCTATAAGGGCTGAACGCCCTATTACTCTGATGGATTCCAACTTCTCTTATGAAAGGGGATAATAGAGAAATGAGAACGTTCAAAAGTGCACGAGTCTTATGGTCATCAAACATGCAATTCCGAAATCATACAAAGACACTTTATCAGAATTAAAGTTTGTTAAATTGTTCCTTGTTGAACTTGTTTTTTTTTTATTAAAATCAAAAGATTGGAAATAATTACACTTTGAGTAGTTTTATTTCCTTAAAGAATAAAGAAACAAGGAACATAAAGTAAAGAAATAAGGGCAAGGATGCAATCTTAAAGCTACAAAAGAAGCATCATGAGGAATAAACTAAGGTTTGAAATGAGGATTTTTTTGAATGCTTCTATTGTGGTGGGACAACACATATAGGAAGAAACAGTAATGTGCTAAATGTCACACATGGCATGTGGTATGTTTCTTTCTTTTGTCTGTTTGGAGGTTAATTTAAATTTAGTACTAGAACACACTTGGTAACTAGAATTTGGTGCTACTACTCACATTAGTGTGCCTAGGTAAGGTAGTTTGAACAATCAAAAGTCAAGTGATGCTAAAAGATACATCAATATGGTGATGGCAAGACATTTGAAGTTGAAGCTATAGATATCAGGTTATTATATATCAAAGACCATTAACTATTTAGATTTGAAAAGATTTTGATTTATACCTTTTGAGGTGGAATTTGGTTTTCATTTCCAATTTGGACGACAAATCTGGTTATTATTATTTTTTTGAAACAACAAATTTAGTCTTTTCACAATTCAAAGTTGGTTAGTTTTGCTTCTTTATCAGGATATAATAGCCCTAAATTTGCTTAATGTTGTTGGTTCACCTACTGAATTTTTACATGACAAATTTTGTGGTACTAAAAGAAAATTAACAAATGAAATTCCATTTCACTATGGCATAAATGATTAGGATATATTTTTAAACAAAGAATCAAAGGACTTCTGTCAAATGGAATTCTTCATTCCCATGTTTTTAATTAGATTTTGATTTATGCATCAAGTTTATGAAGGGGAAGTAAACAGACAAAAGGGAGATTAAGAGTCAAATGAGTTCAAGATGTCTTAGAACTAATACATAAAGACATTTGTGGTTCATTGCCTATGGCCTCTTGGAATGGACAACAATATTTGTTATGTTCATAGACAATCATTCTCGTTATGGCTACTTGTATCTAATTAATGAGACATCTCAATAATTGGACATGTTCAAATCTTATGAAAGCTAAAGTTGAATATCAATTTAGCAAAAAAGTTAAGAAAGTTAGATCAGATCATGGTGAAGTGTTAATACTATGGCAGAAATGACTGATTAGGTGAATACTGTCCAAGACCTTTTGTTCGTTTCTTAGAGGCTTTGTCCATCAATACACCATGCCAGAAAATACTCAAATAAATGGTGTTGTTTCTCAACAAAAATATAACTCTAAAGAATATGGTGAAAAGCATGATAAGTCATACTATTTTACCATAATTACTCTAGGGAAAAAAAAATTAAAGACCGCAACCTATATTCTCGATCAATAAAGTACCAACTAAGACAACTTCTAAAACCCTTATGATTTATGGACTAGGAAAAAACTCAGTTTAAGGTATCGTCATATATGGGGTTGTCTAGTTGAGGTAAGGCCTTATAAGCCAAACAAATGTAGACCGGATGCTAAACATATTAACTGTTACTTTATCGGATACCTTGAAAGGTATAAAGGGTATAAGTTTTATGACCCCATTGCTAGCTATCTTTTGATGGGAAATGCCTTATTCTTCGAGGATGTTGAGTTTGGAGGGGAAAATAAGGATATTATTGATGAGCAAGCTCAACAAAACTCAATAACAAGTGTCATTAAGGAGATCCACTATAGAAAGAAGAAGTGCAATTCCTGATCAGGACATTGTTTTTCTTCAAGAAAAAGATTTAGAAAATAGAATGATGAATGATGATTCAATCAATATTCGTCAAACCTTTGATATCTCAAACTCTCAAGAGGAGATTAATGCCATAAATAAGGAAATTAAGTCCATGAAGGGCAATAAAATTTGGGACCTTAAAGGTATGGATCCTAATGTTAGTAAATGAAAATTTATGACCATGATGGATTTTAATAGGCAATGTGATAAGGTGCATCAAACTCGTCTTGTTAAAGGATTGTACTTAAAAGGAAGATAGTGTTTACAAGGAGACTTATATTCCTGTTTCATCTAAAGACTTCTTTAAAATAATGATGGAACTAGTGACATATTTTTTTTGATGTTAAGCTACTTCAAATGGATGTTAAAACAACAATTCTTAATGGATACATTGAGGAAAATGTTTACATGCAATAACTATAAAACTTTGTTTCAAAAGATAAAATAAAATGATTTGCAAACTAAAGAAATCCATTTATGAGTTCAAGCAATTTTTCCATCAATGGTACTTTAAGTTTCATCAAGTTATCATATCTCATAGTTTTGGGACAAATTCAGTTGATGATCGTGTATACCATAAGTTCAGTGGGATTAAGGTAATTTTTCATGGTGTTATATGTTAATGACATATTGCTTGATACTAATGATATATGTATATTGCATGTAACAAGAAACTTCTTTCAAAGCACTGGAGAAGAGAGATTACTTTCAAAGCACTCTTATTTTATCACAAAAGGGTTATATGGAAAGGCTTTGAAAAGGAATGTCATACATGATTTCAAATCAGGTGATACCCATATGGTTAAGGGAGACATATATAGTCTCATTCAATGCCATTTATAAGGAAATACAGAGGACCCCTTATAAGAAATCTAATGTATGCTTAAGTTTGCACACATTGCATACATTGTTGGGGTATTAGGCAAATGCATATGTAATCCAAAGATTGCATACTTAACGAAAATCTAATGAATTATACATTAATTGTTGAGAACAAAATGATTATATGCTCGCCTATAGAAGTTCGGATCAAGTTAAGATTATTTGGTATCATACTTCGACTTTGTTGGATATCAAGATAGCTTGAAATGTACATAAGGATATATGTTTGCCATAGCTGAAGGTGCATTTCATTGCAAAAGGGCTAGACAATATCTTAAAGTTACTTCACTGAAGTAGAATTCATAGCTTATTATAAGGCATTTAACCATGCATTATGGCGCGCTAAGGGTTTTTGGTCACGAATGTGTGCATAATATATGGTTTTGAAAGATCATTCTGAATGTTGTATGACAAAATACAACGGTTATAGAGCTATGAAGAAAAGAATTAAGAGTAAATAATTGCCTTTAAAGCACATTAGCACAAACTTTATAACTATGGATTCACTTACTAAGGTTTATAACCTAATGTATTTCATGAGCTAAGTGCTCATTTTGGGTATCATGCCACCTAAGAAAATTCAGTTTTAGTAGGAGTTTTGCATGTGGGTGCTTATTATATGATGTAATTAAAGATATATTTGGATATTTTGGTTATAAGGATATTTTCTGTAGAAATGTTGTTTGGTTTACTCTATTATTTGGTCATATTATAGATCTCACTAAAGTATAAAGTGAACCAGTTGAAAATAGGCATTATTGGGTCACATTTGAATGCACTTTCCATGCTACACACCTATACTTGATTCATGTCGTTACTGATGTTGACATTGTGACCATTGAAGGTCTAGTTATGAAATATGGAAGTGACATAGATCACTTTGATCCTTTGTTGATATAATTAATGGACCGAATTGATAGCATTTGAGATCATAAAGTAATAAAGTAAAATACAATTATTAGCAATACACACATACACTTTTATTGGTCTAAGTGGAAGGTTGTTGGAATAGTGGACCTAATATAATGCTGTATTATTCGTATGTAATTGTATATATGCTATCATAATGTTTGGCCCAAATAAAGTGATCCAATTAAGTAACTATAGTTGAGCCTATTTACGTCTTTATAGAGTATATGATTACATTATTGTGTAGAGACCATTAGGCTCTTCTTGATAATTGATGGGCATATTAGGAAAAGGGGTCTATTATAAATAGACAACTAGGGTTATGGTCCCCAAGACAACACTTACAATAGACTCTCAATTACATCCCATCAGTAGAGAGGAAACCCTATTGAGTGTAATTACTGGAAGACTCAAACCCATAAGGAACTCGATTGAAGACTAATCATGGACTCAAGTACGCTTCCGCATTCAATCTTTACAAAGTAATTTAGTGTGGAGATTAAAGTTTATATTAGATCTGAATCTAACAATTTTTCGAATATTCAAATCCTTATATCCAAAAGATATATTGAGTAAAAAGTTATGAAGTAATATATAATATTACAGCTATAATAAAATATATTTTTTATTTTTTTATTTTTGAATATTGGAACATAAATTTTTATACAGATGTCAAGTATCCAAAAATTTCAAAGTAGATATTTGATAAGCTAAAGGTCTCATATTTTAGATATTTGATCCGTGCTTACCCTTAGTTCAAAGAGCTAAAAAAGAAATTTGTTTTCAATTCAAACATTAATTACATTGATACACGTGTCATTTCGACTTAAATCTTCAAATTATTACCTACTATAGAAATATAATATATTAAATGATATATTAAATGCTTGTTTCTAACACTTAGGAATGTGCTAAACATTACTAAAAAGAAAAGTTTGAACAATGTTCATAGTTTTTAACACTGCATTTCTTGGAGAGAAAAATCTAAAAAGAGTTTTGCAGTCACACTCTTACATAAAATTAAAGTTGGGTAAGAAAATATTTCTCTAGAGGATTATGTAGAGAGAAAAATGATTAGCTTTTTAACAAGGGGTAAATTAAAACGGTGATAATGCCCTTGATCAAATTAAAACTAGCTTAACTTGGATAAAGGTAAGTAGTGCTCAAATCCAAAAAGGGCGTGAAATTATGGAAGAATCACCAAACTAGAACAGTTGACTAACCTAACTTCTTCTTCTTTTTTCTTTTTTTAGGGGGGGGGGGGGGTTGGGTTAAAGCGCTAATAAGGTTGAGGTAGTTGATCATAGCCACACAAGCTCATAACCTTGGATAAAATGTATTAAAATTAAATTAAGACTACTAAGATACCTTTACAATTTCGCACATAACTATGTCTACATGTCTATGTTAAGACAAACCAATGTTGTGTATGTTGTGCCCAATACCCATTAAACCCACTCGCACAAAAAATTTATAGCTTGCGTGGAGCTGTACTGTAAAA
This sequence comes from Suaeda aralocaspica, assembly GCA_016808085.1. NCBI lineage: Eukaryota > Viridiplantae > Streptophyta > Magnoliopsida > Caryophyllales > Amaranthaceae > Suaeda > Suaeda aralocaspica. Next base: position 42,518 of record PYUH01000274.1, read on the forward strand.
AGTACTAGACTCTAGAGCATTGGTTGAAGTTTGCATGTCATAGATCCGAAATCTAATGTTTCGACTTTCATCATGAGATGATTCTTTATCCTCCCTCTCATAAAGTAAGCATTATATTAAATTGGGCTAAGTATACATCGACATCAAGGTCTTCGCCTAGACTCATTTCAGCGTTTCTGAAAAAGAAATTTTATTTAGTGTCAAGCTTTGAACCCGACCATTAAAGCTCTTTACCAACTCAAAAAGGCTTTTTTTGTATTTTAATACCTTTTATTTTCTAGTATTTGAATTTTAGTACCTTATGTTTTTTTCTTTTAATTTTAGTACCTTATGTTTTCCAGAAAACTAAGTATTGGTACCTATTAACAAATTCCGTCAAAAAATCCGTCAAATGAGGCCCACCAACGATTATATTTTTAATTTTTTTCACCTTTTCTCCTTCTCTTTCCTCCAAAAAAACAATTTCGCTATATTATTCTCCATTAAACGTTCATTTAACCTATATTATACTGAATTAAACTTTCATTTAATCGGAAAATTTTAGTTGAAACCCATTCTTTAATTCTCTACATAAGTGAAGAACAAACAATAATCAACACAAGTACACAAATTAGATTAACTACTCGTCCTAATTGACTTGAAGTTTTTCACTTGATTTGGGGATTTATTAAATGATTTGAAATTTAGGTTTTACTGATTTAAAAGTCAGAAATCCAGTAGAAAATCAGTCTTTCTCTTATGATAAGGGTAGTAACTGTTATAAAATATTATTATTTTATGGATGTCCATTATACCCCTTAGGTATGATCTAGAATGTTCTGGATACTAGGTTTTATTCTACAGGAAACCCTAGTTTAAGCTTGTATATATATTTGGTACTGAATAAGAAAACAAATCAATTCTCCTCCCCACAAACACTCTCTACTAAAACCCTAGTTTATAACACGTTATCAGCACGAGTCGCTAACTAGAATTATCAGGAAGGACCAATTCAATAATTGACAACTATCTTCCATAATTGCGCATTAAAGGTTTTATTTAATTAACGGTTTTATTTAATCTCTTTTGTGGAATTGTCAGGTAATTCTTCCTCTAACTTCTCTTACTTACATCTCAGATCTACATGATTTAATCACTATTTTTTTTATTGTAATTATTTATTACTTTTATTTTTGTAAATTATATACTATGTATTTGATTTGCACTTTTCTGTTTGGGATTATCGTTAATTTTATGAATGTGATCTATTATTAAATTTATCAATCTTGAATATGTATTTGAATTGTCAGTATGGTAATAGAGCTTCGTTCGTTTGTATATATCGATTAATTACTCGTATTGTAGACTCTGATTGCTTGATACTTTAGAGAAATTGTTATACAATTTGTGTTTTTGTTGTCTGCCATTAGTGTCAACAGTGGTTTAGTATTTTGTTACTTTATGTTCAAGTGAAATATTCATGATTCAACATTATTTTGTCAAACCCTTGTTAGTTAGTACTCTGGATGAACATCTTATTACGAAGAGTTATTACTTCCGATTACATTTACAGCACCCAAAAAAAAAAAAAAACTTGAATTAGTACTATTAATTGGCTTGTAGTTGAGTAATTAGTAATAATCAACTTTGTTTGATTAAGGTAAAAAAAAAAAAAAAACAAAAAAACAAAAAAAAAAAAAAACAAAAAAAAACAACCTAGATCGTTGAAAATTTAATCACCGATTAATAGGTCAAAGTTTTTTTTTTCAGATGAGTGGAGAAAACATTATAATAGGAGGAAAGAGGTGAGGAAGCAAGAAGATGATGAATTTTGCTTAAAGTTAATAGAGGAAATTAGAAATTGTTCATGGTTATCTCTAACCTGCATATATTTCTACAATATAGACTCAAGTCCACATATTGATTATTGTTCATGGTTTCATGCACTGAAGTTTTCTACATATGAACTCCCTTTTGATAAATGAATTATATACACTTCACTATATAACATGTATATTGTACTATCCGTCCTTTAAGTTACTCCTTATTATAATAATATTTATTTAATCAATGTCAAACTCATAATCATCACTAAATAGTTGATACTTATATTGACTTAAGTCCATGTTTGTTGTATCCATACATTGTATGACTCATAAGTGTTCGTCAATTTGTCTATACAATATATAAATTAAGTAATGCTTGTTATATTCAAAACTACTAATTTTGTCATTATTTATACATTACTTAATTTCGCAGTAATTCTTAGCATGTAACATTCATTTATTATATGTGTAATATTTCCTAATTTAATTTGCACATTATTTTAATGTAGTGAACCATGTCAAACTTAGCAAACTTGAATTTGCGCCCTTGATATTACTGGAAAGAATTATTTGTCTTGGGATGGGATGCTGAATTCTCTAGATGCAAAAGGTCTTGGAAAAACTACAAACAGGAATCAAGAAACAGTCCAAACAAAGCTAAGCTATGATTCCTTCGCCATCACCTTCATGAGGCCCTTAAGACTGAATATTTTAACTGAGAAAGACCCAATGGTGCTTTGGATAATTTAAAGGAAAGGTACGACCACCAGAAAAATGTTATCCTCCCTCACGCTCGTTATGAATGCTTATTTAGATTACAAGATTTTAAATCAGTAGTGAGTTAACTCACCATGTTTAGAATCACTTCTAAACTGAAATTATGTGGAGAAAAAATAACTGATGAGGATATGTTGGAAAAGACATATACCACTTTTCACAAGGCATTCTCTTTATTGAGTAAACAATATCGTGAAAAGGGCTTTAAAAATATTCTGAATTGATATCTTGTCTTCTAGTGGCTGAACAAAATGATGACTTTTATTGAAATTCATGAATCACGGCCAACTGGCTCACTGCATTCCCTAAGTGAATGCTGCATCCCACACTGGGTACGAATTAACAATAGAGGCCTGCCAGCAGCAGTGGTCGAGGTCGTGGGGAAGTCATGGCCGCAGAAGAGTCGTGGATATTATAGAGGTAGAGGTGGTCATTTCAAAACTCATATTCTCACGAAAGTGGGATATGAGGGATGGTAGTAAAAAGCATGAGAAGGCTGAAAGTGAGACTATGTGCTACTGTTGTGGAGGAAAGGGCCACTGGTCTCGTATATGTCGTACACCACGCATCTTTTTGACCTTTATCAGCAGTCTCTGAAAAAGAAGGAAAGAAAGTGGAGACTACTTGGTATACGAAGATGGCAAAGGTGATTTTGATAATGGTGATACAACACACCTGGAGGTTGCAGTTCTTTCACCACCCTGAGGAATAATTAGTCAATAATAATTATGTCTATTAACAATAAGATTTAGTATTTACATTCATAATTTAGGTAGAATAATTTATGTTATTTACTTTAACTTTGTTATTTTATGCATGAACTTGATAGTTTAATATTTGTTTTGTGCTTTAAGACTTTTGTACTTTAATCTTATTTTAGTTACTTTGAATATTTGGATATTTTAGGATATGTTATTTACTTTCTATTTTATTTGAAGAACATGAATGCTCTCCAAGCCATTTAACAATAATGGTGAAGAATATGTCTAGCTGATAGTGCAACTACTCATACAATACTTAAAAATAAGAGATATTTTTCTCAATTGATGATGAATAATATAAGTGTGAATACTATATCCGGTAGTGGCAAACATTATTGAAGGCTCCGGAAGAGCAACTTATTGGTGCCTATGGGAAAAATTCGAAATTGTTGATGCTTTGTCTCCCCTAAGTCTCAAAGAAATTTATTGAGTTTTAAAGATATCCGTCAAACGGATACCATATTGAACAATAAGTGAAGGAAATAATGATTCCTTCAAATTACGAGTATAACCCAGGCACTAAAGCAGGTTTTGGAGAGATTACTTGCACTTTCCACTGGCTTGTACTACACAAAGATTAATGTTATTGAGACATATGCTATTGTAACCAGAAGTTTACAGTTAGCTTTATAGTTTGGCATGACCGGTTAGGCCACCCCGGTTCATCAATGATGCGAAAAATAATTGAAAATTCACATGGACATTCTTTGAAGAGCCAGCAGATTCTTCAAAATGATTATTCTTGTGGCGCTTGCTCCCAAGTAAGTTGATCATTCGGCCATCACCAGCAAAATAAATTTGAATCTATTTCTTTCCTTGAACGTTCTACAAGGAGACTATGTGGACCAATACATCCACCATGTGGACCATTTAGATATTTTATGGTTTTAATCGATGCATCGACTAGATGGTCACATGTGTCCTTACTATCAACCCGCACCTGGCGTTTGCGAGGTTACTTGCTCAATTGATAGATTACGAGCACAATTTCCAGATTTTCCTATTAAGTATATACGTCTGGATAATGCTGGTGAATTTACTTCAAAGGCTTTTAATGATTATTGTATGGCTATTGAAATTAATGTTGAACATCCTGTAGCACATGTTCATACACAAATGGTCTTGCAGAATCACTAATTAAACGTCTTCAGTTGATTGCTAACCATACTTATGAAGTCGATCTACCGATTTCTACTTGGGGACATGCTATTTTAATGCTGCGCACTATTCGTCATGCCAACCAGTAAACATAAGTTCTCCCCATCACAATTGGTTTGTTGGTCAGGAACCAGATATTTCCCATCTAAGAACTTTTGGATGTGCGGTGTATTTGTCCAATTGCTCCACCACAACGCTCTAAGATGGGTCCTCAAAGGAGGCTGGGCATATATTCGGGTTTGAATCCCCATCAATATAGATACCTAAGCCATTAACATTGATCTATTTACTCTGCTCGTTTTGCAGATTGTCACTTTAACAGTTGTGTTTTCCCAGCATTAGGGGAGAGAACAAGCAGCTGGAAAATGAAATTAGTTGGAATGAATCATCATTAAACACCTTGATCCTCGCACTAAACAATGTGATGGAAGTCCAAAAGATAATTAATTTACAAAGCTTAGCAATCAATGCCAGACGCATTTACTGACCTAAATAGAGTAACTAGTCACATATACCGCTGTAAATGCTCCTATCAAGATTGATGTCCCTGAAGGACAATCTCATGAGTCTAAGGCACGCCTGAAGCGTGGTAGACCAGTAGGTTCCAAAGATAAGAATCCTCGGAAAAGAAAGACAATGATAAGTTAATGGCCAGATTGAGAAGCAATAAATGAAGATCTCCGCAAGAGACCATAGACATGACCTGAATAGTGTTCTAGAGAACCTCAGGTACCTGAAATGAAGGATTCAACGATTATCATGTCTAGAATAACTTGGAACCGAAATGACATCGACGTCGATGGTGTGTTTGCATATAATGTAGCACTTGATGTTATGAATAAAAAGAGGATCATGAGCCTAATCCATTGAGAATGTAGGAAAAAGATGATTGGCCAAAATGGAAGAAAGCAATTGATGCAGAATTGAAATCACTTGCAAGAGAGAAGTAGTATTTGGCGCCAGTAGTTCGTATACCGAAGGTGTAAAACCAGTGGTATAATGGGTCTTTGTGCGGAAAAGAATGAAAGGGTGAAATTGTGAGAACACAAGCACGTTTGGTTGCACAAGGATTCTCACAAAGCCTGGTATTTGATTTTGAGGAGACATATTCTCCTGTGGTGGGATGCAACTACTTTCATTCTTATTAGTCCTGAAGTAAGACATGGACTTGATTTACGACTAATGGATGTTGTAACAGCTTCTTATACGGCCCACTTGATAGTGATATAACATAACTCCCGGAAGGTCTCAAGTTGCCTGAGCAAACTGGTTTCGCGTTCTCGAGAACAACATTGTATTAAGTTAAATAGATCCCTTTATGGATTGAAACAATCAGGGCGTATGTGGTACAATCGCCTTAGTGAATATTTGTTGAAAAGAAGATTATAAAATGACCCTATAGCCTTGTATTTTCATAAAGAATTCGGTTCAGGTTTTGATGACTTATTGCTGTCCTTATGTTTGATGATTTGAATACATTGGAACTCCAGAAGAGATTCCAATAACAGTGGAATACTTGAAAAAAGAGTTTGAAATGAAAGATCTGGTAAGACAAATTTTTTGTTTAGGGCTACAAATTGAGCACCTAAAAGAAGGAATCCTTGTGCCATCAACTACATACCCAGAGAGGTGCTCAGAAGATTTTATATGGATAAAGCACATCCGTTAACTAGCCCAAGGTTGTAAGATCACTAGATGTTGAATAAAGATCCTTTTCGCCTCGGGAAAAATGATGAAGAGATTCTTGGTCCTGAGTACCATTCTAAGTGCAATAGAGCATTGATGTACCTGCTAATCATACAAAACCCGCAATATCATTCTCTATCAATCTATTAGCAAGGTTAGCTCATGTCCTACCCGAAGGCATTGGATGGGGTTAAGCATATATTTCGCGATCTAAAGGTTCGAAAGATAAAGGTATGTTCTTTTCTAACACCCCAAGAAAGAATTATTGGTTTTGCAAGGCAGGGTATTTATCAATCCTCCATGTTGCTCGATCACAAAACTGGATTGTATTTACATATGGTGGTACCGCAATCTCTTGGCATTCCATGAAACAAACCATTCTGCTACTTTTCTAATCATGCAGTAAATTTTAGCATTCATGAGGCTAGTCGAGAATGTGTATGGCTAAGGTCTCTATTCAGCACATACAAGAGATTGTGGTTGTTTATGTGGAAACCAAGCTCCGACTACATGATATGAAGACAATGCAGCCTGTATTGCACAACTCAAGGAAGGGTACATTAAAGGTGACAGGACGAAGCATATTTCGCCAAAGTTTTTCTTCACCCATGACCTTCAGAAGAATGGTGAGATTAGTGTCCAACAGATTCGTTCAAGTGAAAATTTAGCAGATCTATTTACCAAGGCGCTTCCTACTGCTACATTCAAGAAATTAGTTCATCAAATCGGGTTGCGTCATCTCAAGGATCTCAACGGATGATATCATGAGGGGGAGTCAATGCGCGCTGTACTCTTTTTCCCTTAGCTATGGTTTTTCCCACTGGGTTTTCCTGTTAAGGTTTTTAATGAGGCAGCATTGCACATGCGCATTATAAAATGATGTATATTTGCTTTATAATGGACATCCAAGGGGGAGTGGTTATAAAATATTATTATTTTATGGATGTCCATTATACCCCTTAGGTATGATCTAGAATGTTCTGGATACTAGGTTTTATTCTACAGGAAACCCTAGTTTAAGCTTGTATATATATTTGGTACTGAATAAGAAAACAAATCAATTCTCCTCCCCACAAACACTCTCTACTAAAACCCTAGTTTATAACAGTAACAAACAATTATTAAAGTAGTACACTAATTAGATTAACAGTTAGGGTTCTAATTGATTTGGAGTTATTCTATTGATTGGGAATGCTCAATTTATTTGTAAAATTTGGGGAGAAAAAATTAAGGTTCAAATAAGGATTTTAGGGTTGATTATGAAAAGAAAATTGTAAAATTAAAGAGATGAGTAAGAAATTGATGAAGTTTAGTTAAGAAAAGGAAGGTAATGATCTTAATTAGCGAAAGTGGGCCCCACCAAACGGAGTTTTTGACGGAATCTGTTAGTGGTACTAATTTTTCTGTTTTTTGGAAACATAAGGTACTAAAATTATAAAAATAAAGCATAAGATACTAAAATTCAAAAACTGGAAAATAAAAGGTATTAAAATACAAAAAAGCCTTAATCATATATACACATCATTAAACAAGTAGGCACATTGTCACACCTATCATGAGGTCAAGTCCATACTTANGTACTAATTTTTGTGTTTTTTTGGAAACATAAGGTACTAAAATTAAAAAATAAAAATATAAGATACTAAAATTCAAAAATTAGAAAATAAAAGGTACTAAAATACAAAAAAGCCACTCTAAAAAGGAGTAATGTACTAAGGTGTTTGACATTTTCCAATAACAAGTGACGTGGCCTGGGTTGTATGACTTGGTCATTTCTTATATCATGCTCAAGAACATCGTTAAATTAATCCAATGTGTGATGCGTTACTTTATTTTACTCATTCAACTTGTCCAACAATCAATTTTTCATAATTCATGAAATCATAAATTCATAATTGGCATGTAGCACTTGTTACACTAATGTTATAAATCCTCTTTTCAAACTTTACATCTATGTAGTGTTTAATTAAGGCCTCAACGTCGAAGCACTTGAGAGTTGAGCCCACCATTGAGCCCCTGAACGATATCATCATATTGTCATTGCTTTTATTTGGTTTTCTCCATGCTATATGTCCAATGACATAGTCATAGCACTATAATTATGGTAGACGTAGTTACTACTATTTTTCACAACTACATACGATTACTTGATCCAAAAGAGAAAATGCGAGTATAATATCTAGAGCCGGCAATAAACACCCAATCTGCTTGTTCGACTAAAACCGTCCCGGTATATTATCCACCCAACATCCGAATAAGTTAAATATGGGTATGGGCCATACTTGTCAGCGAGAGAGAGTCTGAAAGAGACAGTCATATAACTATCAAAAATAACCTACAACTCTAACTAATGCAGATAGGGAAGTATGGATCAAATCCACAGGGAAGCAATGGATTTCTACTAATTATAAAAGCTATTCTGTTATAAAGGGCCTTTGGATTGGTTGTGGCTAAAAAACTAGTTACTACTAAAACCACGATTAAACATGTAAATATAACAATAAACTAAGCCTAAGACATCGGTTCACCATAAATCATTCAATGAATTGAATAACAATTAATTATCAAATCAACGACTTTCTGAATTAAGGCTCACTAATTCTCTCGAATCTAGACATCTTCAAAACCCCTCTAATGGCTCTCGCTCACTTAGACTCGTTTTGCCTATTATCCATGTGATCTAATTATGGTAATCTTACCTCTCGGCATCAATTTTGACAATATCAGACTAACAATCAAACCTGACTAGAATTCAATTGAAAGCAATATAAACTGATAATAGGAATTCAGGAATACCAAAAATCATATTAATTAATCATCAAACAAAGCATTGAAATTAACTCATGGATCCCCTAACTCTAGAAAAGAAATTAGTCACGCATAATTAAAAACATGGAAAACAAATCAATAAAAGAAAATAAAACTAATAACATAATTGATAACTAATAAACTAATCAAAATAAACAAAACAAAACAAGAAGATAAAACTAGGACGTGAAAAACAAATCCGAAACAAGTAATTAAAACTAAAACTAAAACGAAAACTAAAAACAATAACTAAAACAAAAACATAAACTAAAAACATGAATTAAAATAGTAACAAAAGAAGAATTAAAAGAAAACCTGAATTATATTGATTGAATGATTGAGTGTATTTAACAACTTAAAGAGAGAAAACTAAACTTAGGAGATTAGAATGTATGTTTATGATGGCGTACAACTAATTAGGAGTAAAAAGATATATATACTAAAGCCCAAAACAAGAGAAACCGCATGAACAAGGCCCTTGGAATAGCCTGCCAGGGTGACCCGGGCGAAACAACACCCACCTGGGCGCACAACGCTCGACCCGGGCGAACTGCCAGGGGGGTCGTCCTTCGTTTTTTCGCTCATTTTCTTCTAATTACTTCTTCAATACTTCCTAATCCTTAGTAATGCTTCTCAATTGACTTCCAACTCTTCACCAACTCTTCAAATGCTTCAAATAGCTTGGAATATAACGATAAATCATCAATCCCTGCAAAATATTGCAAAGAACACAAAAAGCACTCGAAATAGCAAAAGTTAGTAGAAACGGCTCAAAAGAGCCATGTTAGAGCTAAAATAACTCGGGATTGGGGGGTAAAACATGCATAAAATACTAACTCATCAAACTCCCCCAACCCAAACCTTTGCTTGTCCTCAAGCAAACAACTAAACAAACAATGACTTCACCCCTTTAACTTTGCAAAACACAATCAACTCAAGCAATTTCGAGTATGTACGTTCCTCAACCAATCCATCAAAATTCCTTGATCACCATCCACTTAAATCAAAATCATAAAGCCAACCATGTAAGAAATAGAAGTCGATGACTAGAGTAGCTCACTGGGTGTCATTCCACACATTTTTTGAGCATAAAAATAATGTAGATCACCCTCACCTCCCAACAAAAATCAATATGTAATGCTAATGCAAAGAGTGTTTAAATGCAAATTTGAGAACCGGAACCCACATATCACACCTCTTGCATGTGTTTAAGGGTATTAACTCAACCTAATGCAATGTCGACTCAAAATGCAAGTAATTATCACTAGCTTTGGCAATTGACTCACTTCACTAGAACTAAAAACATGTACACGCCGATCAAAAAGGACTTTATTAAGCTTGTAACATGGCTAGGGTGATGGGTAGGATAATTTTGGGATATTGTGGTGGAAAATGCTGGTTATACGTATATAGAATTGAAGATCATCATCAACAACTCCAGCATTCAACTCCATCAAACCAAATCTTTTTATGAAATTCACATCACACCATAAAACTTCCAGTTCATCAATACTTCCAATATTCACAAGCTTTCTTTCTTTCTTTTCTTCTTTCGATTTTCATTATTTTCACTTTTTCATTATTTTTTTCATTCTTTTTTTTTCAACACTTTCAATTTTTTTTTAATTTTTTTTCTTCAAATACATTGGTTCACGACTCTTAATGACATGTCTTTGCTAAAATAAAATAACATAGACAAAATTATCACACATACATAACTAGGCTAAATATAAGATATAAGCTTTTCAATTTTTCATTACATAAACTAAGCCAGACATTGGTATGCAGAACCTTATTGTGAAACCTATCATTAAATTTTTAACAATCAATGATTCTAACATACTTTTCCAATATCCTCCAAAACTACCATTAAATGCACAACAACAACACAACAAATCTAAAACTCCCCAAGCCAATCTTGGGCATATATCAAGCAATGAAGCACGATCACAAAGGGTTTTAATGTGGCTAAAATGCAAATGAAGGGTAAAAGCTTAAAATAGGGATCAAGGGAAAATTTATGATGGAATGCTTAAAATTAAAAAAATCTGAAAGCTCCTAAAATAAATGAATGCCTTTTATCATTCTCGACATGAAACACACCAAAGCTAAGCTACTAGAGTCAAAAGCCAAAACATGGATCATACAAGCACCATGAACTAAGCATAGAAGAAAAGAAATAAACATATAGAAATGTATGCGGCTCAAATCTCCCATTAACATAGTTCAAGCCCCTATTCTACACATGGCTATATGGCAAGATATGAAACAGCTTCAAACTAAACCAAGTTCAAGTCCGAGTTGGCAGTTCCCAAAACAGAACTCATCACATGCCCAAATTAATCAAAATCATTTTAAATAAAAATGCGGGGCACAGGCAAGTCATTATTCATAAAGTTTCATCATCCAAATCATTCAATCAATCAATTTAATTACTAACTACTAAAACAAAACAAGCCTCTAAACTATGAAACATTTTTTTGGTCATATGTAAACTCCTGCTTCTTATAAGTAGTACAAACCATATGACTATCCTAAAAAGCAATAAAAACTACACTAAAAAGCAATAAAAATCTAAACTAAGAAAGTAAATAAAAATTATCTCCCCCAAGCCGGACACAGCAATGTCCTTAGTGCCGAAGGGAGTAAGGGATTCCTCTCGCTCAGAATCCTGGAGGAAAGCATTAGTGTCCTCACTGCTACTGTTATCATCATCACCACCACCTCTGGCTCCACCGATCCCCTCTACAGGGCTTAAGGTGTACCATGAAGGGTGGGGTCCAGCAGATTGCACCACGCCTGTGCAGACGAAGTGATCGTATATCGAGTACATAGAAAGATAGTGGTCCTGCTGAAAGGTGGCGAACTGCTGCATGAAGTACTGCTGTTAAAGCTGAAAGTTGTTGAATTCGTTCTACATCTGGTTCATCTGCACCTTCCAAGGGGCTGGGTCCATGGGAGGTTGCTGCTCCTGCTGCTGCTATGGCTCAGACTGGGAAGTCTGATCCGGTCCTTGCTGAAAATATGTCCGTGTACCTGCAGAAGGAGCTGCAACATTGCCATTTAAAGGCATAGTATTGGATTGTTGATCAGTCAATAATCCAGTCAGTGAAGAGTTAGGAAGAATAACAGAAGTTCTCCTTAACGACCCAATGTACCACCTAATACGGCCACCTTCCAGAAGCTCTAGCCAATTAGATTGGTCGAGGTGGGTGGCATTTAAAGCTCGGGACCCAACAATAGGGGTCCGGTGATACTCAAAATTATCCTTGTAATACCTAGCAACATAAGTAATAAGGCCACCAAAAACAATATGGTTCACAGTTGGTTGGCCATGTCTGTCAGCACCTGCATAGGTTTTACATTGAGTATTTAAATGCGTAGAAAATATAAGAGGAAGATAAAGACGATAAGGGAAGGAATTTTTAACCAAGTGCCGACCTAGGCACCATATCTCTTTGGTATGAACCTCATGTTGTTCATACCGACCAAAAATAGTCCCTGTAAGAAAACGGTGAGTAATACGAGCAGAGGTTTGGTGGATGAGGTTTGCTTTGACAAGTTGCCAATTTTGCAATTCTACACCTGTAAGAGCATACCACCAAGTAACATCATCAAAACTTTTAGGGGGTTTAGCACGCCCCATACTAGCTAAGTTGAAAATATCACCAAAATCTTCGATCGTTTCATAACGATCGACATTAAACAAATGAAAACCAACACCTCTAACTGGTGCTTTTGGATTAGGCCTATCAATCTCAAAAATGGACATAAACTTGTAAGTGATATCGAGATACGTGGAAGCATCCATAGTGAAAAACCTATGCATACCTACAGATTTAAAACATTCCTCGGTTTCATTATATACACCAAGAGCACGTAATAATCTATGATCTAAAAATCTAGTGGGAGCAACATGCCTTAATTTAATATTTTCGAAACTTACCTTTTGTTCTTGCGAACCAAAGGAGACTAACCCGTATGTGGGATCCCGTCCAAAGCTTTGAGGCTCGTTCCTTCCATTTGTTCCCGCTCTTTGTCTCTTTGGTGCCATTATTGAAGGTTGAAGGTATGTTTTAATGGAAGTTAGGGTTTGTGGGTATGAGATTTTTAGAGAGATTTGTGGTGTAGAAGTTGTAGAGGAGGAAAAATTCTGAACTTTGGTGAAATTTTGAGTGAATTTGAGTGAGTGTTGAAGGATTTATAGAGAAAAGAAGTTAGAGTGAGAGTATGGAGGATTTGAGGTTTTGAGTTTGAATAGGAAGAAGATAAAGTGAGGTGAGAGAAAGAAGAAGGGAAGAATAAGGAAGAAAAGAGACGGAGAAAGGACGCGTGGGGGGGGGGGATCGAGCAGCCGTGCACCCGGGTCGATAGGCTTCTCGTCTGGGTCACCCGAGCGTCCTGCCAGTGAAGACTTTTAGAATTTGAGGAAAAAAAACTAAGTGTTTGAAACCACGCCGCGTGCCCGGGTACCCCTCTTTTTGCCCGGGTCACCCGGCGAATCGCCTCTTTGGTGAGTTTTTTTAAATTTTATAGATATTTCCTCATGTCCGTTCGCCCGGGTTGAATTCCTTCAGCCCGGGTCCGTGTCTTCTCGCCCGGGTCACCCAGGCACACCGCTATCTTCAAAATTTGCCAAAAAATCCTAAGCGTTGGAAATTAGGTTGCGCGCCCCGGTTAATGTCCACTCGCCCGGGTCAGTGGCTTCTCGCCCAGGTCACTCGGGCACACTACCCCTTCCTTCGTTTCCTCTTAAAACTCACTCAAATGCTTTAGGGGGCAAAAATCACCAAAAACACTTCATGCACAACGTTAGTCCTTCACTCTCCCTCACCAAGGCTAAAAACAAAGCTTAAATCCCTATGATATTACGATAATAAAGGAATAAAACTACTAAACAACTAAACTACCTAAGGGTTGCCTCCCGCAAAGCGCTTCTTTAAGGTCATCTTTGCAGTAATGCTTGAGGCGATGACCATTGACCTTGAATCGTTCTCCCTTGTCATTTTGAACCTCCACGAATCCATAGCTACTCACCATAGTGACAATAAAGGGTCTGCTCCATCTGGACCTCAGCTTCCCTGGGAAAAGCTTAAATCTAGAGTTAAATAAGAGAACTTTGTTACCAACTAGGAACTCTTTCCTCGTGATTCGCTTGTCGGGCCATTTATTAGTCTTCTCCTTGTATATCTTGGCACTATCATAGGCTTCTAATCGAAACTCATCTAAATCGTTTAGCTGAAGTAGCCGCTTCTCACCTGCAAGCTTGGCATCCATATTAAGCTCCTTTACCGCCTAATAGGCCTTGTTTTCCAACTCAACTGGTAAATGACATGCCTTACCATACACTAGCCGATAAGGAGATATACCAATAGGTGTCTTAAATGCAGTTTTATATGCCCATAATGCATCGTGAAGCTTTCTACTCCAATCTTTTCTCGATTTTGCGACCATCTTCTCTAGGATAGATTTGATTTCCCGATTAGAAACTTCGATTTGACCGCTAGTCTGTGGGTGGTAAGCTAACTCGGTACGATGGTAGACTCCATACTTCTCAAGCAATTTTGTCAGCCGCTTCTCGTGAAAGTGAGAACGCCCATCACTAATAATAGCTCTAGGAACTCCAAATCTCGAGAAGATGACCTATTTAAAAAATCTTAGCACTGTATTAGAGTCTGCATTGGGTTTTGCAGTGCCTTCTACCCACTTCAAAACAGTCTACGGCCACCAATATGAACCTATTTCTATTGGAAGAAGGAAATGGGCCCATGTAGTCAATCCCCCATACATCGAAAATCTCAACCTCCAGAATCCTATTTTGAGGCATCTCATGAAGTTTTATTTTCGGTCCTTTGGCACGCATTACAAGACAACACAAAATATCATGAATTTGTAAAAAGAGTAGGCCAATAAAATCCCGATTGCAGTACCTTGAACACGATCTTTGATGGCCCAGCATGACCTCCATAAGGCGATGAGTGGCAATGAATTAGGATCCCGTAAAACTCCCAATCAGGAACACACCTTCGATATAGACCATCAGCATATTCTCGAACAAGATTCAAGTCATCCCAAAAAATAACGCCAAACATCATGTAAAAACAGCTTCTTCTGCTCTGCTGAAAGGTTAAAAGGTAAAACACCTCCTACAATGTAGTTAGCAAAATCGGCGAACCATGGTGATTTTACTGCAATAGAAAGTAAGTGATCAGTGGGGAAGGAGTCATCTATAGGTGCAAGCTCTGCATCTTCAAAACCAATTCTAGACAGATGATCAGCTACTACGTTCTCTGCTCCCTTCTTATCACGAATCTCAATGTCAAATTCTTGCAGCAATAGAATCCATCTGATCAACCGTGGCTTTGCTTCTTTCTTATCTAGGAGGTACTTCAGAGCAGCATGGTCAGTGTGAACAATTCCTTTTGAGCCCAAATGATATGATGGTAACTTGTCAAGTGCATACACAACTGCTAGCAGCTCCTTTTCAGTAGTGGCATAATTAACATGAGCTAGATCGAGTGTCTTGCTAGCATAGTAGATTGCATGTAGAAACTTTTTCTTCCTTTGGCCTAAAACTGCTTCAACTGTATAGTCACTGGCATCATACATGATCTCAAATGGAAGGTCCCAATCATGGGACTGAATGACAGGTGCAGAAATAAGTGCCTGTTTAATACTGTTAAAAAACTCAAGAAATTCATCAGTAAAATCAAAATTTGCATCCTTCAAAAGCAATTGGGTAAGAGGTTTCCTAATTTTAGAAAAATCTTTAATAAACCTGCGACAAAAACATGCATGACCCAAAAATCTTCTTACCCCCTTGAGATTCACAGGAGGGGGAAGTTGCTCGATTACCCGTATATGTGCCTTATCTACCTCAATACCTCGTTCGAAGATTAGATGTCCGAGCACAACACCTTCAGTGACCATGAAGTGACATTTTTCCCAACTCAGCACAAGATTCACCTCTTAACATCTCATAAGCACTTTTGTTAGATTTTCTAAGCATGCATCAAATGATGTTCCGTAGACACTAAAATCATCCATAAAAACTTCCATGATAGACTTAATAAAATTGGAAAAAATGCTGATCATGCAACGCTGAAAATTAGCAGGGGCATTACATAAACCAAAGGGCATCCTATAATATGCAAAAGTACCATTAGGACATGTAAAAATAGTTTTCTCTCTATCATACGGGTGAATGGGGATTTGGAAAAATCCCTAGTATCCATCCAAATAACAGAAATACTTATGCCTGGCCAACCTTTCTAACATTTGATCAATGAAGGGGAGGGGAAAATGGTCCATTTTAGTGGCGGTATTCAATTTCCTGTAATCAATGCACATACGCCAACTTTTGACAACTCTAATGGGAATCAATTCATTTTAACATTAGGCACAACAATGGTCCCACCTTTGTTAGGCACTAGTTGAACTGGACTAACCCATCTAGAAACAGGAACAGAATAAATAATGCCAGCATCAAGTATTTTAATGACTTATTTCTTAACTACCTCTTGCATGTTAGGATTCAAATGACGCTGCCCTTGTATACATGGTTTATAACCCTCCTTGGTGCATGCAAAAATTAGGACTAATACTAGTCAAATCATCAATAGTGTAACCAATAGTCTTTTAATGACATTTAAGCACAGTTAACAATTTCTCAAGTTGACTATCAGTAAGAGATGCACTAATAATAACTGGATATAGCTCTTTTTCATATAGGAATGCATATTTCAAATTAGAGTAAAGGGGATTTATCTTAGGTTGTGTTACCTCATTTACCGAAGAAATATTCTAAGGCAGCTTCAAAAATTGCAGATTCGCCTTTGGAGACCCGGGGCTTTGGGGGCCTACGTGCCCTTTTTACGGACATTGAATGTCTTTAGTTTGAGTGCATAGTGTGAGTATGCTTGGATTAGGTAGTGAGTCTAGAAGCTCAAAACCTTACTAGAGAAGTCACCACCGTCCTCCTTTCAGGAGCTAACGGAACCCCATTAGGTCATAGCCCAAGGGAAAAAATGACAGCCAAGGATAAGAAGGTCTCATATCTCTGGATTCGGGGACGAGGGTAAGGATAATAGGAGGTCACAGTGTCCCCCCGCGTATAGCAGCCTCTACTTGTTCTCATGTGTAATTTCATAATCATAATATCGAATTATAACTTACATATTTCCAGTTTGGACCTACAAACACATAGAAATAAGGCTAGGCGGGTTTTTAGTTAATACACACATAATTTCCGGTTTAAACATGCTTGGGTAATCGCTTTGGGATTTAATTAATTTAATCTTTATTTAGTTAGAACATGCTTTTAGCTCTTTGAATCACATGGAATCACATGAATCCTAATACATGTTTCTACCTATAGTTGATTTTAATTTGGATGTCGAATCATCAATTAGTAAATGTTGCATGAATATAATTTTAAACATCTCAATTATCTAATAAGGCGATAAAACATATTAACGTGCAAAACTAACTCTTTGAGAAACTTAAGATGGAGAATTCAATGTTGTTA
Organism: Suaeda aralocaspica; assembly: GCA_016808085.1. Classification (NCBI taxonomy): domain Eukaryota; kingdom Viridiplantae; phylum Streptophyta; class Magnoliopsida; order Caryophyllales; family Amaranthaceae; genus Suaeda; species Suaeda aralocaspica. The sequence continues at coordinate 60,040 of PYUH01000274.1, forward strand.
GCCTCATTTGAAGTATCTTTCGTGCAATCATCGACAACTTCTTAGAACCGAAAGCTTGAAGAACTTTGATTAATAATGATTATAATATTAAATTTAATGTTTTGTGAAAGAAAGAAGTAAAGAGGCACCGTATTCGAGGTAGAGCATGAAAACCGAGAGAGAGAGATATATATCTAGGCAGAGAGAGAGAGAGAGAGAGGTGAAGTAGAGAGAGAGAGTGTGTGAGTTGAGAATGAGAATTTATGAATGTCGAAGTATGAAGGCCGGAGGAGGGGGGTATTTATAAGGTTGAAAGTAACGTAAGTGAGTGCCAGGGCGCCGGAGGAGCGTCAGAAGGCATAGGAGCGAGCGCTAGGGCTCTCCACCTGTGCCTGGGCAATCAAGGTGGGGTCTAGGATGCTCAGTGAGCGCTATGGTGCAGGTACCTTGGGCGTCTGGGCGCTGCCTCTGCGTCATGGCACTTGAGCTCCTAATTTTCAGATTTTCACGCAGTGAATCTCCAAAGCTTTCCTAGTTTGTATATTTACTTCCATAAATCGAAATATTTCGATATGTTATGAAATAATACGAAATTAACTTCCATAAAATAATTTATTAACTTCAATAACCTAGAGTTTCCATAAACCGAACAAACCTTTATAAAAGGTTCATCGAATTCAGTCACTTTCATACGCTTAAATTAATTTCTTTATTTTTGAAAATGAAATTAATAAGTAAATTATGAAATAAAATGAAAATAAATGAGAAGACAAAGTAAATTGCCAATCTTCGGCTCAAAGGTAATGAGGGAAGCTTCCTCCCCAACCCACTCCTTCAAATCCACCTAGAGATCATTGTAACTCCATCTCAACAAGGAGTGGTACTTATTATGAAGGTCCAAGCAGCATATTGATGAAACCAACAATGTTAGAGATGGAATAATGAAGACTGGTTCGGTGGTGATTAAAGAACTTGAAGAAGAAGCAGTTGTAGAGAAGGAGACCAGTGAAGCACCAAAAGTAAAAGAAGCCAACAAAAAGCAAACTCCTATAGCTGACTTGATCACTGATACATTTCCACCCTCTAAGGCGCCGTTACCCTTTTCGGACAGGGTAACCAGGAGTAAGAATGATAATCACTTTCGAAAATATCTAGAAATAGTCAAGAATTTACAAGTCACTATGCCTTTCACTGATTTGATTACTCAAATTCCTATTTTAAGTAGGAAACGGGAGTTGAATGTGACAGAGACGGTTGTACTTAATGTGAGTGCAGTGTTATACTCCAAAATAAATCTCCACCTATTTTGACGGATTCAATTCCATACAACATTGGTCATTTATTTATTAATAAAGCTTTATGTGATTTAGGGGCTAGTGTTAGTGTTATGCCCTTATCTTTTTGTAGGAAACTTGACATGGGAGACTTGAAGGTTAGTAATGTTACTTTGCAGATGGAAGATAGGACAGGAAAGTACCTTAAGGGTATTTTAGAAGATGTACCTGTTAGAGTTGGAAAGTTCTTTATTCCTGTTGATTTTGTAGTAATAGATATTGGTAAGGATGCTCATATTCATATAATACTTGGTAGACCTTTCTTACACACTGCAGGTGCTGTGATTGATGTTAAAAATGAAAGTCTAACTCTTTAAAGTAACTTTTAATCTTAATAATGCAATGAAAAACCCCATGCTATAGCAATCATGTTAAAGAATTGATGTTATCAATGAAATTGTTTTAGATGATATGCCTCGATCGCTTAAGAAGGATCTTCTAGAGGCCATTCTCTGCTTGGATGCTGTTGCAAGAGAAGGAGATTTTGAAGTTGATGCCATAGCCCGTGATTTAACTGGTGAGAAGATGACTCCAGAGGAGAGCCAAAGGTACCATGCATTACCTCAACAAGGATGTTCCATCAAAGAGGTAACACAGCCTGAAATGAAATTCCTCCCCTCTAACACGAAATATGCTTTCTTAGATGAGAATGAGATGTATCTAATTATAGCTAATTCTGATCTCACTAATAGCCAACTTGAAAGATTATTATCTATGCTTGAGTCTCATAAAAATGCTATTGGTTATACACTTGATGATTTGACTAGTATAAGCCTTGATTTTTGTATGCATAGAATTCATTTAGAAGAATGTCATAAGCCTTATATACAGGGACAACGAAGACTTAATCCTAAAATACAGGAGGTTGATTAGGAAGCGGAATCAAGAAATAATGAAAATGAGGTAATTCTAAGTCGTTCTAAAATTAATGGAGTGAGACCATTTGGGTTACATGGGTTTGGCTTTGGATTGGCTCAAGGACATTGTTGCATATCACATATTCCTGGATAGATTAGGGATGCCAATGGAAAGATGGTGGATTCAGGGGAATAAATTGGTTTTTGCCTATGGTTTTTTCCCACTGTAGTTGCTAAGGTTTTTCTCATTTCATGCATAGGTGTCTTTATTTCTATTAGAGTCTTAATCATCATTGTTGACCTAAAGGTAAAGGAAAATGCTTTCTCGAAGGTTTCTTAATTAAAAGATTCTCTCTTGGAAGGTTTATTGAAGAGTGAAGACATTTATTTTTGACGATCATAAGGGATGTTGGGGAACTTGGAAATTCCTTTTTTTGGGTCATTTTTGATGATTATTTTGTTAATTAGTTAATTAGTCAATTTTTTAGAATAAAAACTATGTTGGTTAGGATTTTCACGACTTAGAATTACCTCATTTTCATTATTTCTTGATTCCGCTTCCTAATCAACCTCCTGTATTTTAGGATTAAGTCTTCGTTGTCCCTGTATATAAGGCTTATGACATTCTTCTAAATGAATTCTATGCAACAAAAATCAAGGCTTATACTAGTCAAATCATCATGTATAACCAATAGCATTTTTATGAGACTCAAGCATAGATAATAATCTTTCAAGTTGGCTATTAGTGAGATCAGAATTACTATAATTAGATACATCTCATTCTCACTAAGAAAGCATATTTCGTGTTAGAGGGGAGGAATTTCATTTCAGGCTGTGTTACCTCTTTGATGGAACATCCTTGTTGAGGTAATGCATGGTACTTTTGCTCTCCTCTGGAGTCATCTTCTCACCAGTTAAATCACGGGCATGTGCATCAACTTCAAAACTCCTTCTCTTGCAACAGCATCCAAGCAGAGAATGGCCTCTAGAAGATCCTTCTTAGCGATCGAGGCAATCATCTAAAACAATTCATTATAACATCAATTCTTTAACGATTGCTATAGCATGGGGTTTTTCATTGCATTATTAAGATTAAAATTTACTTTAAAGAGTTAGACTTTCATTTTTAACATCAATCACAGCACCTGCAGTGTGTAAGAAAGGTCTACCAAGTATTATATGAATATGAGCATCCTTACCAATATCTATTACTACAAATCAACAGGAATAAGAACTTTCCAACTCTAACAGTACATCTTCTAAAATACCCTTAAGGTACTTTCCTGTCCTCTCTCCATCTGCAAAGTAACTTACTAACCTTCAAGTCTCCCATGTCAAGTTTCCTACAAAAAGATAAGGGCATAACACTAACACTAGCCCCTAAATCACATAAGCTTTATTAATAAATTGACCAATGTTGTATGGAATTGAATCCGTCAAAATAGGTGGAGATTTATTTTGGAGTATAACACTGCACTCACATAAGTACAACCGTCTCTGTCACATTCAACTCCCGTTTCCTACTTAATAGGAATTTGAGTAATCAAATCAGTGAAAGCATAGTGACTTGTAATTCTTGACTATTTCTAGATATTTTCGAAAGTGATTATAATTCTTACTCCTGGTTACCCTGTCCGAAAAGGGTAACGGCGCCTTAGAGGGTGGAAATGTATCATGATCAAGTCAGCTATAGGAGTTTGCTTTTTGTTGGCTTCTTTTACTTTTGGTGCTTCACTGGTCTCCTTCTCTACAACTGCTTCTTCTTCAAGTTCTTTAATCACCACCGAACCAGTCTTCATTATTCCATCTCTAACATTGTTGGTTTCATCAATATGCTGCTTGGACCTTCATAATAATTACCACTCCTTGTTGAGATGGAGTTACAATGTTCTCTAGGTGGATTTGAAGGAGGGGGTGGGGAGGAAGCTTCCCTCATTACCTTTGAGCCGAAGATTGGCAATTTACTTGTCTTCTCATATTTTCATTTTATTTCATATTTACTTATTAATTTCATTTCAAAAATAAAGAAATTAATTTAAGCGTATGAAAGTGACTGAATTCGATAACCTTTTATAAGGTTTGTTCGGTTTATGGAAACTCTAGGTTATTGAAGTTAATAAATTATTTTATGGAAGTTAATTTCGTATTATTTCATACATATCGAAATATTTCGATTTAGGGAGTAAATATACAAACTAGGAAAGCTTTGGAGATTCACTGCGTGAAATCTAAAATTAGGAGCTCAAGTGCCATGACGCAGAGGCAGCGCCCAGACGCCCAAGGTACCTGCACCATAGCGCTCACTGAGCATCCTAGACCCCACCTTGATTGCCCAGGCACAGGTGGAGAGCCCTAGCGCTCGCTCCTATGCCTTCTGACGCTCCTCCGCGCCCTGGCACTCACTTACGTTACTTTCACCTTTAAATACCCCCCTCCTCCGGCCTTCATACTTCGACATTCATAAATTCTATTCTCAACTCACACACTCTCTCTCTCTACTTCACCTCTCTCTCTCTCTCTCTCTGCCTAGATATATATCTCTCTCTCTCGGTTTTCATGCTCTACCTCGAATACGGTGCCTCTTACTTCTTCTTTCACAAAACATTAAATTTAATATTAAATCATTATTAATCAAAGTTCTTCAAGCTTTCGGTTCTAAGAAGTTGTCGATGATTGCACGAAAGATACTTCAAATGAGCTACACATTAATTCTCCATCTTAAGTTTCTCAAAGAGTTAGTTTTGCACGTTAATATGTTTTATCGCCTTATTAGATATTGAGGATTTTAAAATTATATTCATGCAACATTTACTAATTGATGATTCGACATCCAAATTAAAATCAACTATAGGTAGAAACATGTATTAGATTCATGTGATTCCATGTGATTCAAAGAGCTAAAGCATGTTCTAACTAAATAAAGATTAAATTAATTAAATCCCAAAGCGATTACCCAAGCATGTTTAACCGGAAATTATGTGTGTATTAACTAAAAACCCGCCTAGCCTTATTTCTATGTGTTTGTAGGTCCAAACTGGAAATATGTAAGTTATAATTCGATATTATGATTATGAAATTACACATGAGAACAAGTAGAGGCTGCTATACGCGGGGGACACACTGTGACCTCCTATTATCCTTACCCTCGTCCCCAATCCAGAGATATGAGACCTTCTATCCTTGGCTGTCATTTTTTCCCTTGGGCTATGACCTAATGGGGTTCCGTTAGCTCCTGAAAGGAGGACGGTGGTGACTTCTCTAGTAAGGTTTTGAGCTTCTAGACTCACTACCTAATCACAGCATACTCACACTATGCACTCAAACTAAAGACATTCAATGTCCGTAAAAAGGGCACGTAGCCCCCAAAGCCCCGGTCTCCAAAGGCGAATCTGCAATTTTTGAAGCTGCCTTAGAATATTTCTTCGGTAAATGAGGTAACACAACCTAAGATAAATCCCCTTTACTCTAATTTGAAATATGCATTCCTATATGAAAAAGAGCTATATCCAGTTATTATTAGTGCATCTCTTACTGATAGTCAACTTGAGAAATTGTTAACTGTGCTTAAATGTCATTAAAAGACTATGGTTACACTATTGATGATTTGACTAGTATTAGTCCTAATTTTTGCATGCACCAAGGAGGGTTATAAACCATGTATACAAGGGCAGCGTCATTTGAATCCTAACATGCAAGGGTAGTTAAGAAATAAGTCATTAAATACTTGATGCTGGCATTATTTATTCTGTTCCTGTTTCTAGATGGGTTAGTCCAGTTTCAACTAGTGCCTAACAAAGGTGGGACCATTGTTGTGCCTAATGTTAAAATGAATTGATTCCCATTAGAGTTGTCAAAAGTTGGCGTATGTGCATTGATTACAGGAATGAATACCGCCACTAAAATGGACCATTTTCCCCTCCCCTTCATTGATCAAATGTTAGAAAGGTTGGCCAGGCATAAGTATTTCTGTTATTTGGATGGATACTAGGGTTTTTCCCAATCCCCATTCACCCGTATGATAGAGAGAAAACTATTTTACATGTCCAATGGTACTTTTGCATATTATAGGATGCCCTTTGGTTTATGTAATGCCCCTGCTAATTTTCAGCGTTGCATGATCAGCATTTTTTCCAATTTTATTAAGTCTATCATGGAAGTTTTTATGGATGATTTTAGTGTCTACGGAACATCATTTGATGCATGCTTAGAAAATCTAACAAGTGCTTATGAGATGTTAAGAGGTGAATCTTGTGCTGAGTTGGGAAAAATGTCACTTCATGTCACTGAAGGTGTTGTGCTCGGACATCTAATCTTCGAACGAGGTATTGAGGTAGATAAGGCACATATACGGGTAATCGAGCAACTTCCCCTCCTGTGAATCTCAAGGGGGTAAGAAGATTTTTGGGTCATGCATGTTTTTGTCGCAGGTTTATTAAGATTTTTCTAAAATTAGGAAACCTCTTACCCAATTGCTTTTGAAGGATCAAATTTGATTTTACTATAATTTCTTAGTTTTTTTAACAGTATTAAACAGGCACTTATTTCTGCACCTGTCATTCGTCCCTGATTGGGACCTTCCATTTGAGATCATGTATGTGCCAGTGACTATACAGTTGAACAGTTTTTAGGCCAAAGGAAGAAAAAGTTTCTACATGCAATCTACTATGCTAGCAAGACACTCGATCTAGCTCAGTTAATTATGCCACTACTGAAAAGGAGCTGCTAGCAGTTGTGTATGCACTTGACAAGTTACCATCATATCATTTGGGCTCAAAAGGAATTGTTCACACTGACCATGCTGCTCTGAAGTACCTCCTAGATAAGAAAGAAGCAAAGCCACGGTTGATCAGATGGATTCTATTGCTGCAAGAATTTGACATTGAGATTCGTGATAAGAAGGGACAGAGAACGTAGTAGCTGATCATCTGTCTAGAATTGGTTTTGAAGATGCAGAGCTTGCACCTATAGATGACTCCTTCCCCACGATCACTTTACTTTCTATGCAGTAAAATCACCATGGTTCGCCGATTTTGCTAACTACATTGTAGGAGGTGTTTTACCTTTTAACCTTTCAGCAGACAGAAGAATCTGTTTTTACATGATGTTTGGCGTATTTTTTGGGATGACTTGAATCTTGTTCGAGAATATGCTGATGGTCTATATCGAAGGTGTGTTCCTGTTGGGAGTTTTCGGGATCCTAATTCATTGCCACTCATCGCCTTATGGAGGTCATCTGGCCATCAAAGATCGTGTTCAAGGTACTGCAATCGGGATTTTATTGGCCTACTCTTTTTACAAATTCATGATTTTTTTGTGTTGTCTTGTAATGCGTGCCAAAGGACCGAAAATAAAACTTCATGAGATGCCTCAAAATAGGATTCTGGAGGTTGAGTTTTCGATGTATGGGGGATTGACTACATGGGCCCATTTCCTTCTTCCAATAGAAATAGGTTCATATTGGTGGCCGTAGACTGTTTTGAAGTGGGTAGAAGGCACTGCAAAACCCAATCAGACCTAATACAGTGCTAAGATTTTTAAATAGGTCATCTTCTCGAGATTTGGAGTTCCTAGAGCTATTATTAGTGATGGGCGTTCTCACTTTCACGAGAAGCGGCTGACAAAATTGCTTGAGAAGTATGGAGTCTACCATCGTACCGAGTTAGCTTACCACCCACAGACTAGCGTCAAATCGAAGTTTCTAATCGGGAAATCAAATCTATCCTAGAGAAGATTGTCGCAAAATCGAGAAAAGATTGGAGTAGAAAGCTTCACGATGCATTATGGGCATATAAAACGCATTTAAGACCACTATTGGTATATCTCCTTATCGGCTAGTGATGGTAAGCATGTCATTTACCGTTGAGTTGGAAAACAAGGCCTATTAGGCGGTAAAGGAGCTTATATGGATGCCAAGCTTGCAGGTGAGAAGCGCTACTTCAGCTAAACGATTTAGATGAGTTTCGATTAGAAGCCTATGATAGTGCCAGATATACAAGGAGAAGACTATAAATGGCCCGACAAGCGAATCACGAGGAAAGAGTTCCTAGTTGGTAACAAAGTTCTCTTATTTAACTCTAGATTTAAGCTTTTCCCAGGGAAGCTGAGGTCCAGATGGAGCAGACCCTTATTGTCCCTATGTGAGTAGCAATGGATTCGTGGAGGTTCAAAATGACAAGGGAGAACGATTCAAGGTCAATGGTCATCGCCTCAAGCATTACTGCAAAGATGACCTTAAAGAAGCGCTTTGCGGGAGCAACCCTTAGGTAGTTTAGTTGTTTAGTAGTTTTATTCCTTTATTATCGTAATATCATAGGGATTTAAGCTTTGTTTTTAGCCTTGGTGAGGGAGAGTGAAGGACTAACGTTTGTGCATGAATGTGTTTTTGGTGATTTTTGCCCCCTAAAGCTTTGAGTGAGTTTTAAGAGGAAACGAAGGAAGGGGTGGTGCCCGAGTGACTCTGGGCGAGAAGCCACTGACCCGGGCGAGTGGACATTAACCGGGCGCGCAACCTAATTTCCAACGCTTAGATTTTTTTGGCAAATTTTGAAGATAGCGGTTTGCCTGGGTGACCCGGGCGAGAAGACACGGACCCGGGCTGAAGGATTCAACCCGGCGAACGGACATGAGGAAATATCTATAAAATTTAAAAAAACTCACCAAAGAGGCGATTCGCCGGGTGACCCGGGCAAAAAGAGGGGTACCCGGGCACGCGGCGTGGTTTCAAACACTTAGTTTTTTTTCCTCAAATTCTAAAGTCTTCACTGGCGGACGCTCGGGTGACCCAGACAGAAGCCTATCGACCCGGGTGCACGGCTGCTCGATCCCCCCCCCCCCACGCGTCCTTCTCCGTCCCTTTTCTTCCTTATTCTTCCCTTCTTCTTTCTCTCACCTCACTTTATCTTCTTCCTATCAAACTCAAAACCTCAAATCCTCCATACTCTCACTCTAACTTCTTTTCTCTAAATCCTTCAACACTCACTCAAATTCACTCAAAATTTCACCAAAGTTCAAATTTTTCCTCCTCTACAACTTCTACACCACAAATCTCTCTAAAAATCTCATACCCACAAACCCTAACTTCCATTAAAACATACCTTCACCTTCAATAATGGCACCAAAGAGACAAAGAGCGGGAACAAATGGAAGGAACGAGCCTCAAAGCTTTGGACGGATCCCACATACGGGTTAGTCTCCTTTGGTTCGCAAGAACAAAAGGTAAGTTTCGAAAATATTAAATTAAGGCATGTTGCTCCCACTAGATTTTTAGATCATAGATTATTACGTCTCTTGGTGTATATAATGAAACCGAGGAATGTTTTAAATCTGTAGGTATGCATAGGTTTTTCACTATGGATGCTTCCACGTATCTCGATATCACTACAAGTTTATGTCCATTTTTGAGATTGATAGGCCTAATCCAAAAGCACCAGTTAGAGGTGTTGGTTTTCATTTGTTTAATGTCGATCGTTTGAAACGATCGAAGATTTTGGTGATATTTTCAACTAGCTAGTATGGGGCTGCTAAACCCCCTAAAAGTTTTGATGATGTTACTTGGTGGATGCTCTTACAGTTGTAGAATTGCAAAATTGGCACTTGTCAAAGCAAACCTCATCCACCAAACCTCTGCTCGTATTACTCACCGTTTTCTTACAGGGACTATTTTTGGTCGGTATGAACAACATGAGGTTCATACCAAAGAGTATGGTGCCTAGGTCGGCACTTGGTTAAAAATTCCTTCCCTTATCGTCTTTATCTTCCTCTTATATTTTCTACGCATTTAAATACTCAATGTAAAACCTATGCAGGTGCTGACAGACATGGCCAACCACTGTGAACCATATTGTTTTTTGGTGGCCTATTACTTATGTTGCTAGGTATTACAAGGATATTTTGAGTATCACCGGACCCTATGTTGTTGTTGGTCCCGAGCTTTAAATGCCACCCACCTCGACCAATCTAATTGGCTAGAGCTTCTGGAAGGTGGCCGTATTAGGTGTACATTGGGTCGTTAAGGAGAACTTCTGTTATTCTTCCTAACTCTCACTGACTGGATTATTGACTGATCAACAATCCAATACTTGCCTTTAAATGGCATGTTTGCATGCTCTTCTGCAGGTACACGGACATATTTTCAGGCAAGGACCGGATCAGACTTCCCAGTCTGAGCCATAGCCAGCACAGGAGCAGCAACCTCCCATGGACCCAGCCCCTTGGAAGGTGCAGATGAACCAGATTAGAACGAATTCAACACTTTCAGCTTTAACAAGGTACTTCATGCAGCATTCGCCACCTTTCAGCAGGACCACTATCTTTCTATGTACTCGTATATACGATCACTTCGTCTGCACAGGCGTGGTTTTTCAATCTGCTGGACCCCACCCTCATGGTACACCTTAAGCCCTGTAGAGGGGATCTGTGGAGCCAGAGGTGGTGGTGATGATGATAACAGTAGCAGTGAGGACACTAATGCTTTCCTCCAGGATTCTGAGGAGGAGGAATCCCTTACTCCCTTCGCACTAGGACTTGCTGTGTCCGCTTGGGGGAGATAATTTTTATTTACTTTCTTAGTTTAGATTTTTATTGCTTTTTAGTGTAGGTTTTATGCTTTTTAGGATAGTCATATGGTTTGTACTACTATAAGAAGCAGGAGTTTACATATGACCAAAAAATGTTTCATAGTTTAGAGGCTTGTTTTGTTTAGTAGTTAGTAATTAAATTGATTATTGAATGATTTGGATGATGAAACTTTATATATGACTTGCCTGTGCCCCGCATTTTTATTTAAAATGATTTGATTAATTTGGGCATGTGATGAGTTTCTGTTTTGGGAACTGCCAACTCGGACTTGAACTTGGTTTTTAGTTTGAAGCTGTTTCATATCTTGCCATATAGCCATGTGTAGAATAGGGGCTTGAACATGTTTATGGGAGATTTGAGCGCATACATTTCTATATGTGTTATTTCTTTTCTTCTATGCTTAGTTCATGGTGCTTGTATGATCCATGTTTTGGCTTTTGACTCTAGTAGCTTAGCTTTGGTGTGTTTCATGTCGAGAATGATAAAAGGCATTCATTTATTTTAGGAGCTTTCAGATTTTTTAATTTTAAGCATTCCATCATAAATTTTCCCTGATCCCTATTTTAAGCTTTTACCCT
>PYUH01000274.1:71389-182387 GCA_016808085.1 Suaeda aralocaspica
CTAAAATTAATGGAGTGAGACCATTTGGGTTACATGGGTTTGGCTTTGGATTGGCTCAAGGACATTGTTGCATATCACATATTCCTGGATAGATTAGGGATGCCAATGGAAAGATGGTGGATTCAGGGGAATAAATTGGTTTTTGCCTATGGTTTTTTCCCACTGTAGTTGCTAAGGTTTTTCTCATTTCATGCATAGGTGTCTTTATTTCTATTAGAGTCTTAATCATCATTGTTGACCTAAAGGTAAAGGAAAATGCTTTCTCGAAGGTTTCTTAATTAAAAGATTCTCTCTTGGAAGGTTTATTGAAGAGTGAAGACATTTATTTTTGACGATCATAAGGGATGTTGGGGAACTTGGAAATTCCTTTTTTTGGGTCATTTTTGATGATTATTTTGTTAATTAGTTAATTAGTCAATTTTTTAGAATAAAAACTATGTTGGTTAGGATTTTATGCAAGTAGCAAGTAGATAGAGTCTAGTTGGCAAGTTGATCATACAACTTGTGCAAGTGGGTGTAGTGGCCGGTTGTTTCATGGGTAAGTGGACAAGTTGCATGTAATTCTTGGTAGTTTTCTAGTTTTGTAGAGCTTTTAAGATGTCTAAAGTTTTGCTAGGATTTGGTTGTTGGTTATATTATAAATAGCCACAATTCTTTTGTAACAAATCAGTTTTTCAGATTTTCAATAATACAAGCTATTTGCATTGATATTTTGCGTATGGTTTCATACAAAATTCCAAGGGTTTTTTTTTGAGTGTTTTGTGAGTTAAAAGCTACAATATAATTACCTTAGTTTTAAGATTTGTGATTGAGTGTTCTCACAAAGAATAAAACAATCTTTGCCTTGGATTGTTGAGTGTTCCAGTCTAATCTAAGTTTTTATGAATTGTGTGAGTTGTGAGTGTTCCAATTTGCATTATTTATAATAAAATCAATCTATCTTAAGTTTCAGCACTAAGTTTGAACCTAAGATATAGATCAAGTGGTATCAAAAGCTAATGGCTGATCAAGGAAATTAAAGACAATTAAACAATGACGAATTGATTGCGCACATTGCTGAACAAACGAACAAGTTGCAGGAGTTGTTCTTAGGTTTAACCATAGAAGTAATTCGTCTCAAAGCAAAACCTTCCACTTTTAATGATAATCATGGATTGAAGTTTAAAGTTCCTTAATTTGATGGCCAGGGAGATGTTGATGCCTACTTAGAGCGGGAGTTAGCATTGGAGAGATATTTTGATTACAAAGACACAGGTGATGACAAGAAGCACAAGATCGCAATAGCAAAGCTATCTAAATATGCTTCTATGTGGTTCAATGGTGTCAAGAAAAGCAGGCAATTTGAAGGAAAGAGTAAAATTGAGACCTGGGAGAAACTTAAGAAGCTTTTGAGGAGACGATTTGTTCCTGCTTATTATCAACAAGAATTGTATGTCAAATTGGCAACAATGAAGCAAGGAATTAAGCTGATGGAAGAATACATCTCTGGACTCAAAAAATTAACAATACAATGTGAAGTTGAAGAAAGGGAGGAACAAAAGATTGCAGCTTTATTAGAGGCCTTAACATGGATGTGTGTGACAAAATAGAGTTGTAACCTAATCTACCCTTTGATGAAGTAAGCAAGACTGCTATAATTTTAGACAAACAATGGAAAGGGGCGTAAAACCACAAGAAACGAAACCATGTAAAGGTTTTAAGGCAGCTAATTCAAATTCTTCAAAAGAATCTAAAGGAGAGCACAAGAAATTCGTGGTTTCTAGTAGAGATAAAGGGAAGAAATTTGAAACACTTGAGGATGGAGTACCTAAAGTCACTTGTTTTAAGTGTAAAGGTTATGGTCATTATAAGAAAGATTGCCCTACCTCTAAGACATTAACTATACGTGAGATGAGGGAGATTGATGAGTATACACATGACATTCATCAGGGAGAAGAAGAAGAGGAGGATTGCAAGCCAGAAGTGACCAGGAGGAAGAAGAAGAATTATATGAAAATAATCTAGTGCTTAGGAGGATGTTGAATTCGAAATCTGTTGGAGAGGATCAAAGGGAGAATATTTTTCATACTCGTTGCAAGGTGAAGGATGTCGTTTATAGTTTGATTATTGATGGAGGAAATTGTGCTAATATGGTGGCTTCAAAACTAGTTGATAAACTACAATTGAAGACTTTTAGGAATCCAAAACCTTATAACTAAAGTGGCTAGTTGATGATAATGAAGTAATCATTCGAAAGCAGGCTTTGGTGAATTTCTCAATTGGGAAAATTTGATGATGAGGTGCTTTGTGATGTAGTTCCTATGGATGTGTGTGATGTATTGTTAGGGAGACCTTTGCAATTTGATCGAAAAACTATTCATGATGGAGAATCTAATGTTTATAAGGTTTTTAAAGAAGGAAAGACGAAAGTATTGCTGCCACTTTCGCAGCCTAGTGACTTATACAAGAAGAAACAGGTGAAACCAAAGGAGGAGAAGAAGGTTTTGCTTGTGTCACGAAAACAATTGGAGAAAGAATTGGTTGCTAAAAAATTTGCATACTTTTTGATTGCAAAAGAGGTGAAAAACGTGGAGAATATTGAACATCCAAATTTGCGCAAATTATTGCAGGAGTTTGAGGATGTCTTTCCAGATGATTTGCCACAGGGATTGCCACCAATTCGGGGTATTGAACACTAGATTGATTTGATTCCTGGTGCTCCCATTCAAAACAAACCACCCTATAGATGCAATCCAGAGGAGACCAAGGAGTTGCAAAGGCAAATTGATGAACTGATGACTAGGGGATATGTTCGTGAAAGTATGAGTCCATGTGCAGTTCCAACCTTACTAATACCTAAGAAAGATGGAACATGTGCATTGAAAGTAGGGCAGTGAATCATATTACAATCAAGTATAGATTTCCTATTCCCAGATTGGATGATTTACTAGATGAATTAAGTGGTTCTCAACTCTTTTCTAAAATTGATCTTCGAAGTGGATATCATCAGATTCGTATGAGGGAAGGAGATGAATGGAAAACTGCTTTCAAAACTAAACATGGCTTATATGAATGGTTGGTTATGCCTTTTGGTTTAACTAATGCTCCTAGTACATTCATGAGACTTATGAATGAGGTATTACGCCCTTTAATTGGGAAGTTTGTTGTGGTGTATCTGGATGATATATCGGTGTATAGCAAGGATAAGGAGGATCATGTGGACCACCTGTGCCAATTATTTGATGTTCTAAGGAAACAAAAGCTCTATGGGAAGCTAGAGAAGTGTTATTTCATGCAAAAGGATATAACTTTCCTAGGCTATATTGTTTCATTTGAGGGCATTAAAGTGGATCCTAAGAAGGTGGAAGCTATAGCATCATGGCCTGTTCCTACAACAGTTACTCAATTAAGATCTTTTCATGGTTTGGCTTCTTTTTATAGGAGGTTTATTGAAAATTTTAGCACTATTATGAGTCCTATAACTGAATGCACAAAACAAGGGAAGTTTGAGTGGACCAAGGAAGCTCAACAAGCCTTTGAGTTGGTGAAGGAAAAAATGTGTAATGCTCCTATTTTAGCCCTTCATGATTTCACTAAACCATTTGAAGTTGAATGTGATACAAGTGGTACAGATATTGGTGCCGTTCTTACTCAAGGAGGGAGGCCAATTTCATATTTTAGTGAGCAGCTGAATAGTGGGAAGTTGAATTATTCTACTTATGATAAGGAGTTTTATGCTATGGTGAGAGCTTTGGATCATTGGAGCCATTATCTTCGTCCACAGGCTTTTGTACTACATTCTGTTCATGATTCTTTGAGACATATCAACAACCTGTAGAAACTCAATGCTTGACATGCCAAGTGGGTAGATTTTCTTTAATCTTTCAATTTTGTTGCAAAATACAAAGCTAGAAAAAGCTAATGTGGTTGTAGATGCTCTTCCAAGAAGACATAATCTGATAATAATAGTTGATTCCAAGGTAGTGGGTATTGAGATCATCAAGGAGTATTATGAGAAGGATGGTGATTTTGATGAGATATACAGACATGATGCGCAAGATGCAAAGGGACATTATAACTTGGTGGATGGATTTGTATTCAAGGGCAATAAACTTTGTATTCCTAAATGTGCTATAAGGGAGTTGCTGGTACGTGAGGCTCATGGAGGAGGCCTTCCAGGACACTTTGGTATCAATAAAACATTTGAGTTACTACAAGAACATTTTTATTGGCCAAAGATGGTGGGGGATGTACATGCTAATCTTGCTCGTTGTGGGACTTGTAAAAGGGCAAAGAGCACGTTTCACAAGGGATTATACACGCCACTACCAGTACTAGTGAGGCCTTGGGAAGATGTGAGCATGGATTTTATTGTTGCTTTACCAAGGACACAGAGAGGTAAGGATTCAATCATGGTTGTGGTTGATAGGTTCTCTAAGATGGCGCATTTCATTGCTTGCCATAAGACTGAAGATACTATGGGTGTTGCTTCTTTATATTTTAAGGAGATTGTTCGATTGCATGGTGTTCTTAGAACAATTGTTTCTGATAGGGGTAGTAAGCTCCTTAGTTACTTTTGGAAATGATTGTGGAAATTGATAGGCACGAAGCTATTATTTAGTACTTCTCATAATCCATAGATAGATGGGAAGACTAAAGTGACTAACAGGGCAATTGGATTGTTGTTGAGGGAGGCTTGTAGGCAAAACTGGCAAAGATTGGGATATCAAGCTGAGTCATGCAAAGTTTGCTTATAACAGGACCCCTGCATATGCTACACAACACTTACCTTTTGAAGTTGACTATGGTACAAATCCTTACATTCCTATTGATTTGATTGGTATTCCTACAAATGAGTTTATACATGAGGATGCAAAGAAACATGCTGAAAATATGTGAAGCTGCATAATCAAGTCAAGGCAAGAATTGAAAGGGTTAATGAGATGTACAAGAAAAAGCAAATAAGAGGTGCAAGTCTAAGTCATCCCAGGTGATTTGGTTTGGGTACATCTTAGAAAGGAAAGGTTTCCAGGAAAACGCAAGCACAGGATTATGCCTAGAGCTGAAGGACATTTTTAAGTCTTGGAAAAGTATGGAGATAATGCTTACAAGATTGACGTTGGGGAAGAATATAGCGTGGCTAGTACTTTTAACATTGGGTATTTGACTTCTTACTTGGATGATTAGGAGATTCAAGAATTGAGGACAATTCCTTTTGAAGAAAGGGAGGATGAAGCAGATTCAAGCAATGATGAAAAGGAGGTCATTCTAAGTCATTCTGAAATTCATGGAGTGAGACCATTTGGGTTACATGGGTTTGGCTTTGGATTGGCTCAAGGACATTGTTGCATATCACATATTCCTGGATAGATTAGGGATGCCAATGGAAAGATGAGGGATTCGGGGGAATAAGTTGGTTTTTGCCTATGGGTTTTTTCCCACTTTAGTTGCTATGGTATTTCTCATTTCATGCATAGGTATCTTTATTTCTATTAGAGTCTTAATCATCATTGTCGACCTAAAGGTCAACGAAAATGCTTTCTTGAAGGTTTCTTTATTAAAAGATTCGTTATTGGAAGGTTTATTGAAGAGTGAAGATATTTATTTTTGACGAACTTAAGGGATGTTGGGCAACTTGGAAATTCTGTGTTTTTGGGTCATTTCTTGATGATTATTTTTTTAATTAGTTAATTAGTTAATTATTCAATTTTTTAGAATAAAATCTATGTTGGTTAGGATTTTATGCAAGTTACAAGTAGATAGAGTCTAGTTGGAAAGTTGATCATACAACTTGTGCAAGTGGGTGTAGTGGCCGGTTGTTTCATGGGCAAGTGGACAAGTTGCACGTGATTCTTGGTAGTTTTATAGTTTATTTATAGTTTTTTAGGATGTCTAAAGGTTTGTTAGGATTTGGTTTTTGATTATATTATAAATAGCCACACTTCTTTTGTAACAAATTAGTTTATCAGATATACAATAATACAAGTTATCTGCATTGATATTTTGTGTGTGGTTTCGTACGAAATTACGAGATTTTTTTTTGAGTGTTTTGTGAGTTAAAAGCTACAAAATACTTACCTTAGTTTTAGGATTTGTGATTGAGTGTTCTCACAAAGAATAAAACAATCTTAGCATTGGACTGTTGAGTGTTCCAGTCTAATCTAAGTTTTTGTGAATTGTGTGAGTTGTGAGTGTTCAAATTTGCATTATTTACAGTAAAATCAATCTATCTTAAGTCTAAGCACTTATTTTGAACCTAAGATAAATGCAGGAGGTGGTAAAGAAGGAGGTCCTTAAACTCCTTGTTGCAGGTATAATCTATGTTGTGCCAGATTCTCAATGGGTAAGTCCAGTGCAGGTAGTCCCTAAGAAGAGAGGAACAATTGTTGTACGTAATGATAAGAATGAACTTATTCCTACTAGAGTTGTTACAGGTTGGTATATGTGCATTGATTATCGAAAATTAAATGTTTCCACTAAAATGGATCATTTCCTCTTCCGTTTTATTGAACAAATGTTAGAATGGTTAGCAAAGAATAAATATTTCNAGGGATTCGGGGGAATAAGTTGGTTTTTGCCTATGGGTTTTTTCCCACTTTAGTTGCTATGGTATTTCTCATTTCATGCATAGGTATCTTTATTTCTATTAGAGTCTTAATCATCATTGTCGACCTAAAGGTCAACGAAAATGCTTTCTTGAAGGTTTCTTTATTAAAAGATTCGTTATTGGAAGGTTTATTGAAGAGTGAAGATATTTATTTTTGACGAACTTAAGGGATGTTGGGCAACTTGGAAATTCTGTGTTTTTGGGTCATTTCTTGATGATTATTTTTTTAATTAGTTAATTAGTTAATTATTCAATTTTTTAGAATAAAATCTATGTTGGTTAGGATTTTATGCAAGTTACAAGTAGATAGAGTCTAGTTGGAAAGTTGATCATACAACTTGTGCAAGTGGGTGTAGTGGCCGGTTGTTTCATGGGCAAGTGGACAAGTTGCACGTGATTCTTGGTAGTTTTATAGTTTATTTATAGTTTTTTAGGATGTCTAAAGGTTTGTTAGGATTTGGTTTTTGATTATATTATAAATAGCCACACTTC
The DNA here is from genome assembly GCA_016808085.1 of Suaeda aralocaspica. NCBI lineage: Eukaryota > Viridiplantae > Streptophyta > Magnoliopsida > Caryophyllales > Amaranthaceae > Suaeda > Suaeda aralocaspica. Next base: position 78,468 of record PYUH01000274.1, read on the forward strand.
TTTTGTAACAAATTAGTTTATCAGATATACAATAATACAAGTTATCTGCATTGATATTTTGTGTGTGGTTTCGTACGAAATTACGAGATTTTTTTTTGAGTGTTTTGTGAGTTAAAAGCTACAAAATACTTACCTTAGTTTTAGGATTTGTGATTGAGTGTTCTCACAAAGAATAAAACAATCTTAGCATTGGACTGTTGAGTGTTCCAGTCTAATCTAAGTTTTTGTGAATTGTGTGAGTTGTGAGTGTTCAAATTTGCATTATTTACAGTAAAATCAATCTATCTTAAGTCTAAGCACTTATTTTGAACCTAAGATAAATGCAGGAGGTGGTAAAGAAGGAGGTCCTTAAACTCCTTGTTGCAGGTATAATCTATGTTGTGCCAGATTCTCAATGGGTAAGTCCAGTGCAGGTAGTCCCTAAGAAGAGAGGAACAATTGTTGTACGTAATGATAAGAATGAACTTATTCCTACTAGAGTTGTTACAGGTTGGTATATGTGCATTGATTATCGAAAATTAAATGTTTCCACTAAAATGGATCATTTCCTCTTCCGTTTTATTGAACAAATGTTAGAATGGTTAGCAAAGAATAAATATTTCTATTATCTAGATGGCTACTCAAGTTTTTTTTCAAATTACTATACATCCTGATAATAGAGCGAAAACAACATTTTCATGCCCTTATGGTACTTTTGTTTATCGTAAAATGCCTTGTAGTTTGTGTAATGCTCTTGATACCTTTCAACGTTGCATGATAGCCATATTTTTTCTGAGTATATAGATTCTGTCATGGAGGTCTTCATGGATGAGTTTAGTGTCTATGGTATTTATTTTGATTCATGTTTGAATAATTTGACTAAAGTGCTTAAAAGATGTGAGAAGGTGAATTTTGTGCTAAATTGGGAGAAATGGCATTTTATGGTGACAGACGGTAGTTTTAGGCCACCTAGTCTCTGAACGTGGTATTGAGGTAGAAAAAGCTAAAATCCCGGTTATTGAACAACTACCTCCACCATTAAGTGTAAAAGGTGTTAGAAGTTTCTTGGGTCATGCAGGTTTTATTGTCTTTTTATTAAAGATTTTTCTAAAATTGCTAAACCCTTGACTCAATTGTTGCTAAAATATACTGAGTTTAAATTCACTGATGAATGTCTTGAATCCTTTAATTTGATTAAACAAGCACTAATCTCACCACCTATGACCCAGTCACCTGATTGGGATTTACCTTTTTGAAATTATGTATGATGCTAGTGATTATGCAATAGGATATGATTTTGCATGCTATTTATTATGCCAGTAAGACTTTAGATCCAACTCAAGTTAATTATGCTACAACTGAAATGGAATTGCTTGCTATAGTATATGCTTTTGATAAATTTCGTTCTTATCTTATAGGTTCAAAAGTTATTGTTTATATTGACTATACGACTCTTAAGTACTTGGAAAGAAGGAAGCAAAATCCAGACTCATTTGGTGGATTATATTGCTCCAAGAGTTTATTCTAGAAATACGTGATAAGAAAGGAGTAGAGAACATGGTAGCTAATAACTTATCAAGAATTCGGTATGACAACGGGGAGATTGCAACCCCCATTGATGATTCCTTTTGTTGATGATCATCTTTTAGTTGCTCTATCTAACACTCCATGGTTTGCTGATTATGCTAATTATATTGTTGGAGGAGTCTTACCTCCTAACCTTACATATCAGCAGCATAAAAGGTGTTTGCATGATGTTAGGCGATGTTTCTGGGATGACCCTAACTTGTTTCGTGAGTGTGTAGATGATTTAAATCGTAGATGCGTACCCAATTGGGAATTCTATGGAATCCTACATCACTGCCATTCATCACCTTATGGAGGACATGCCGGGCCCTCTAAAACGACATTTAAGGTACTGCAATCGGGTTTCTATTGGCCAACAATATTTAAAGATGCACGAGACTTCATTATATCTTGTGATTCATGCCAAAGAACATGTAATATCTCAAAAAGGCATAAAATGCCTCAAACCGGTATTTTAGAAGTTGAAATTTTCGATGTTTGGGGTATTGACTACATGGGTCCTTTCCCTTCTTCTAATGAATCATTATATTTTAGTTGCTGTGGATTATGTTTCTAAGTGGGTGGAAGCGATTGCTACCCCCCATAGCGATTCTAACACCGTGTTGAGATTGTTTATGCAGGTTATTTTTCCTAGGTTTGGAGTCCCTAGGGCTATCATCCGTGATGGGGGAGCGCATTTCCATGACAAGAGGTTAGATAAGTTGCTGAAGAATTATGGTGTTTACCACAGAAATGGGTTGGAATATCATCCATAAACCATTGGTCAAGTAGAAGTGTCAAATAGAGAAATCAAGTCCATCCTGGAGAAAATGGTTGCAAAATTGAGAAAGGATTGGAGTAGCAAGCTTCATGACACTCTATGGGCGCATAGAGCGGCTTTCAAGACTCCAATTGGCACTTCTCCATATCGTTTGGTTTGTGAAAAGGCGTGCCATCTTCTAGTTGAATTAGAGTACAAGGCTTATTGGGCAATTAGGGACTTAAACATGGATGCCAAGCTTGATGGAGAAAAACGACTACTTCAATTGAATAACTTAGATGAAATTCAGTTGGGAGCCTATGATAGTGCCAAAAATTATAAAGAGAAGATGAAAAGATGGCACGATAAGAGAATTATGAAAAGGGAATTCCAAGTTGGTGATAAAGTGCTATTATTCAACTAAAGGTTACGGTTGTTCCCTGGAAAGCTGAAATCTAGATGGAGTGGTCCCTTCACTGTTATAAATGTGAGTAAATTCGGCTATGTTGAAGTTCAAAGTGAAAAAGGCAAAGTATTCAAGGTCAATGGTCAACGATTGAAGCCATATTATGAAGAAGATGTCATCGGATTGATGTAAGACATCCAACTCGATGATTCGGAAGCACATTGTCCACTACTCCAGCCATGGACAAGCTAATGACCTTAAAAGAGCGCTTCTTGGGAGGCAATCCGAGCTTTCTATCCTTTTCTATATCATTTTGCTGCTTTTAGTTGTTTTTGTGTGTTTTCGGTTTGCTTACGTGTTTTAGTTTTGTTTAGTTTATAGCTTTTAGTTTAGATTTTGTAGCCTAGCTAAGGGTCTAATTCATGCCATGCTTAAGTGGGGTAATTAAATAGAGACTAAGGAAGTAGTCGTGCTTAATTATCATTAATAATACTAATAATTAATAAAATATGAGTAATTAGAGAAAAACGAAGAAAATCAGTAAAATAGTGTCATAGAAGTGCCATGTGGGCGCATAGGTCAAAAACACCTTCCTCTACGCACCCGCAGAATAGAACAGAAGCTTCCCACTTTTTCACAAAAGGATCATGCATGCGGGTGCAGCTCACAAGGAAACTTTATTCCTTGCTGGCGCAACACCCCCCCCCCCCACACGCTCCGACAATTTATCTTCTCTTTTCTTCTTTTCTCTCGCGTATGCCCTATCCCTTGCCCGTTATTTTTGTTCGCCCTCCCCCTTTTTACTCAATATTATTATTATTATTATTATTATTATTATTATTGTTATTATTATCAACTTATTACTCCTTTATTCTCTCACCTAATCTTTCTTCTTCCTCCTAATTACTCTCTCTTTCTGACACTTCACCATTAAAACCCCAAAAACCTTCACTTTCAATCACTAATATCTCACTCCTCACAACTCTAAATCACCCCAAATTTTGACACAACACTCCTCTCACTTCCCTAAACAATCTCTTGAAGTTAAAAAAAAAAAAATGCAAAAATCAATTGAAACCTCTGAGGTCTTAAAATTTTGAAGTTTAGTGGGCTTGACTTTGGGTCATCTTCTTCAACTTTCTTGTAATTTCTTGTTTCTTTGCCATTTATTAAGGTATAACCTCCTTTTTACCCATGTTTTGTTAATTTTTATGAAGTTTCATGATTTTTATTTTTTTGAGTAATTTATTACGAATTAAATTTATGATTTTAAACTTGATTATTGTTGTTTATGGATGATTTGTTGTTGTTTTTAAGCTTCAATCTCATGTTTAGAGTTGTAGATTTTGCATAATTTGAGGTTTAGAGCATTATGGTTAGCATGGAATTGTTGGAAATTTTCAATGATTTTTGGTGATTAGAGGGGACTAATTAGCTTAAACTCATGCTTTGAGTTGTTCTAGAATGATGCTAGTTAATATTGTGATGTGTTATTATGTTAAAGCTTTGTTCTAATTTTTATGATGGAATAATTAGTAGCTTCATGTATGCTTTGTTGTGATCATAAAATTCAATAAAAAGTTGCTACTAATCTAAGCTAATTAGTTGGTGTTTGGTGTTAACTTATTGATGTAATTGTGTTGGATGAGGGAATTTGTGCCTAAATGTCATTAGAAGTGAAATAACGAGGTAATCGTGGACTTTTGATGGATTTTGAATTTGTGATAGATGATTCCCTTTGATGCATAGAATTGTTATGATGCCATTATGTTGGAGTTGGGATTGGTTAATGAATTATGATCATGGTTGTGCTTTCATGAGAATTATAGTTCTCAAGGGATTAGTTGATTAAACAAACGAGTCATGTCGAATTTTTCGCTAACTTTGTTTGTATTATTAGCTATTAGATGACTACAATTCTATTTACTTAGATGACCATGTAACTCAAGTTATTTGAATTATGTAATTTCTATGCTGCATTCTTGTTATGATCTTACTAATGATGCTTTCAAACTATTATAAGACGGAATTCTAATCCTTGTTTTCTCATGAATATGTTTTGTAGGATAATGAGGAAGACCATTGGAAAATTGTTCGGAGGAGGACCGAAAAAGTCACAGAAAACCGGGGCATTGTTTTCGGCTTCTAAGGGTAAGCAAACCTCTTCTTCAAGAGCACCACCTCCTAACCGACAAGAGAGACAAAAGAAGTATGAGAAGTTCTCTAAAAGAACAATAAGGTCGACAAGATTCTTTCACAAGGAAACTTGTGATAAATTGGAATCACTAATCAGGTGATGAGGATGGCATACAAAATTAGATGGGGAAACTGGATCAATGCCACCATGACAGGCCCAGATGTCAGGACACAACAGTTGCCCTACACCTACAAGGAACTCACCCTCGAGTTCCTCTCCATCTATCGTTTCAGGGTGACCCAGAAGACCCCTTCAGCTAGCAGAAAGGGGCACATCCGCTTCACTATCTTTGGGCAGTATTACAAAATGGATGTTGAAGAATTAAATGAGAAGTTCATGTGGAATCTAGAAAACAAAATTTGGTCAACCGCAAAACACGAGCGGGGCCCTTATGTAGAAGGGGCATGGTGGGACAAAATCACTGATGGCAGTGCTCCATACACTTCTACTACATCAAAGGCATCAGATGTCCAGCATCCGACCCTCCAGTACTTCCTCAGATACTTGGTCTATCGTATTTTCTCTAGAGGAGAGCTCGGGCAGGTGTGCCCAGATGAGATTAGGCTCTAATGGATGGGTACAGAAGGATATGCCAGGCAACCTCTACATTATAATTTTGGGTTTTTCTTAGCCCGCTGGTTCGCCGAAATTGTTGAAGGTATCACGAACACCGGCAAAATCTACATAGAGGGTATGATAACATGCCTAGCTTACTCCTTGGGTCATTAAGAAGATATTCACCAACTACACCCTATAGAGGAGAACCCGTATCTTAATTTCGGTGCCCTCAAGGCTGACTGTGTGACATTATCTGAGAGGACACCGGGAGAGGTTCATCTGGTGTATTAGGGAGATCTCTTAGTGCTACTTTCCTAGTGCCGATGTCAGTCTACCTTACCAGGAGCATCCCGACGGCCAAAACCCTTGGAGGATTCCACCCGATAACATTCCACTTCAGGAGCAGGCGGACTCCGAAAAGAGAGCAGTTAGATAGTAAACATGATTCAACATGCCGGTGCTCAAACTCCACCTCAGCGCCAGCCGGCTCCACCTCGACCAGAGTCACCCCGACATAGCTATGCAGGCCAATCTTCCTCTACATTTGACATGACACCACTCATGAATCGCCTTGATAACATGGACCTATATAACCAGCAACAATTCGATCAAGTGGACCACTCACTGGGAGGATTCCGTACTGATGTAGACCTACTCCAGAGAGTCTAGTGGAGGAAGCACGTGAGTAATGTCGAAGCGGGGACGGTCCAAGGGTTCCTAAACCATCCAAACTAACCCCCTACTTATGATCCCAACACCGAGCCTACCTCTTACCCCTACCAACCTTTCTATAACCAGTACTATCCATGGTACTAGGGCCCTAGTCAGCAGTAGAGCTCGACTTTATCTCCTCCCATTCATTCTTCATGGCTATGATTCTCGAGACGAGATAATGTTCGGTTTGGGGGAGGATATATTTCTTTTGTATATATGTAGTTAGTTTTTTTTATGCTTCGAAAAAAAAATGAAGAAGAAAACACGAAAAAATTAAAAACATCAGGAAAAAACGAAAAAAAAAATTTAGTTTATTTTGTTTTTATTTTAACCCTTTTCCTTTGGAGTTTGGTTTGTTCTTCCTTTTCAGGTTTAATTTCGAGCAAGATGTATTTTGGGAATTGGTGCTTTATTGGGATCTTGCTTAAAATTGAAATTTGTTTTATTTAAATCATTCTAACTCTTCTTTTCTTCTCCTTTCATATTTGTGTGCTCTAGTTAGTTTTTATTACTTTCATAGCTTAGTTTTATTGCTTTAGTAGAACTGTTCCATGATTTGTACTACTCATTAGGAGTAGGAGTTTACATGTAACCAAAAAAATGTAATGTTTTTCTTGTCCCAGCTTGAGTTTTATTTCGAGAAATTGACTACACCTGTACCCCTTTACTAATTTTGAAAACTTTATGACTCTTAACCGCGGATGGATCCACATGTGTGATTTGATGGCTATGACTTGACTTTTAATTACTGGTTTTCTTTGTATTAGTCAACTCTTTCAACATTGCTTGGGTCTTGGACTTGAACTATGTTAACGGGACGATATAAGCCACTCTTGTTTATGATGTTATTCATATTTATTTCTTGTGTGCTTATTTCCTGGCGCAATTATGTTCTTGGGTTTGACATTATATTGGATTCTAGTAGCTTTAGTTGTGGTTTTGTGCATGTTGCGCATGATGAAAGGCCTTCATTTCTTTTAGAAGCCTCCAAAGTTTCAAATTTTAGTCATTTCCATACATATTTTCCCTTGATCCCATGTTTCAGCTTTTATCATTCATTTGTATTTTAAACCACATTACAGCCTTATTAGCCATGCTTCATTGTTTGTTATGATGCCCACGCTTGGCTTGAGGGGAGCTTTGGAGTTGTTGTGATGTTGTTAATGTACTTTTGATTTGTATTGGAGGATTGTTGGTGAAAATTGTTGGAATTGCTGTTTGTTGAGATTTTTATGATGTAGGTTTCACATTTAAGGCTCTGCATACCAATGTCGGCTATTGCAAATTAATTGAAAAGTTTTATTGTATATATGACCTAGTTATGTATGTGTGATGATTCTGTTTATTTTATATTATTTGAACAAAGACAAATCATTAAAAGTTGTGACCTAGAATTTTATTATTCATGAAAAAAAAGTGAAAAAATTATAAAAGCATGATAGATTCAAAAGTTGAAAAAGAATGAAAAAAAAAGAATTGAAGTTCAAAATTCTAAGTTGGAAAAAAATAAAATTCATGAAAAAGAAAGAAGTTGAAGCTTGTGACATAACTGGTTGTTTTGTGTTTATAAGAATTATGTAGTTGATGTGAATTGAAAAGAGTAAGTTTGGTTTGATTTAGCTGGAACTGAATTTTGGAGAATGTTGTTGATGATTACTTTGGTGTTGTTGACGTTTTTCCTTGATATTATACGCGTATACCCTGCATTCCGCCATATTATCCCAAAATTTATCCTACCCATCACCCTAGCCACGTTACATGCTTCTTAAGATCCTTTTTAATCTTCGTGCACTTGCTATGGTTATTGTGAAGTGAATCCTTTGTCAAGGTCGTAGAGTATTAATTGCATTTCGAGTCGACATTTAGGATGAGTGGATACCTTTAAACACTTGCATGAGGGTATGAGATGTGGGATTCAGGTTCCTCAAATTTGCATTTAAACACACTTTGCAATTGCATTTCATCTTTGGTTGGGAGGTGAGGGTTAGAGCTTCATTGAATTAAGTTCATCATTAAATGTGTAGAGTGACCACTCGTGAGCTACTCTAGTCATCGATCCATTAAACTTGCTTGGTTGGTTTATTTGACTCGTATTTAGGAAGGATGGTAATTGGGTGCTTGATTGGTTGGCTTTGATCCATTTGTTTTCGGATGTTCTCTTGAGTTATAAAGGTTATATTGTTTTTATGGGGTGTAGTCAGTTTATTTGTGTTTGCTTAGGATGAGCAAAGCTTTGGTTTGGGGGAATTTGCAAAATTTGTAACAGGCTATCGTACACCGAACAACACTAACTAATATAGCTAGGGAAGCAGGGATCGAACCCTCAGGGAAGCTATTAAATTCTATTAGTTCTAAAAAGTAAAAAAATTGTGTAAAGGGCCTTGGTTGAATTTCAAACTAATTAACTAACTCATAAAAGCCTAGGGCGGTCGGTAACTATGAATAATCAACAAACTCATAAAACATAAATTAACTAATTCATTAACTTTCATCGAACTAGGGCACAGTAATGCTCTTAAACTTAGACTCCCTCAAAACTCCTTTACCGACTCTCGCTCGCATAAATTCATTTTGCCTATTATTCAGTGGTCTTATTGTGGTAATCTTTCCTCTCGGCCTCGATTTCGACAATTACTTAACTTACAACTAAATCTGGCCACAATTTAATTGCAATCAATAGAAATCAATAATAGGAATTCAATTACCAATTAAGAATTAATTAATAAATATTAAAATAATTCATAACATGTCCATAGTTCCCCTAACCCTAGAAAACTGACTACTCACTCGTGATTATGAAAACTAAAACAAAAATCAAATAATAAAACTGATAAGTTGATATTTGATATGTATTTTACCCCTGATCCGATTGATTTTTAGCTCTAATACGACTCTTTTGAGCCATTTCTACTAACTTTTGCTATTTCGAGTGTTTGTTGTGCTTTTTATTAGATTTTACAGGAATCGATGATTTATTGTTGTTTTCCGAGACTTTTGAAGCACTTGAAGAAGTTAGTGAAGAGTTGAAATCATTTGGGAAGCTTAACTGAAGATTAGAAGTGCTAAAACGAAGAATTAAAGAAGTAATTAAGGAAGAATGAGCAAAAACCGAAAAACGAGCCAAGCAAGCTGTTCGCCCGGGTCGAAGCCTGCCGCCTGGGTAAGGGCTGCTCGCCCGGACCCCTCCGGGCGGGTGGCTCTGAGGGCGTTTTCCGCGTGTTTTTGAGCGTAATTAGGTTTAGTACTTAAGTTATTAGTCTCCTAATTTATCATTTACGCCTTTTTACTTTTACAAACCCTAGTTACTCTAAAATTCTCTCTAAGTGTAGAATTCTTGTCAATCATTCAATCAATAGTATTCAGGTTTTATTTCAATCTCAATTTTTTTTCTTAATTAATGTTTATTATTAGTTTTAATTCATGCTCTTAGTTTTATTAGTTTTATGCTTAGAATTAAATTCTTGACTATTGTTGGGTTGTTTAGTTTAATCATGTATAGGATTTTAATTTCTTTTATTGATTTAGTTTTTGTTCTTTCAATTATGAGTGAGTAGTTTCTTTTCTAGACTAGGGGATCCATGGATTGATTGGTGATGTTTTGCTCATAAATATTAGTTTAACTATTAATGTACTTGAATTCCTGTTGTCAATTGCTATTGCTTTCAATTAAATACTGGCCAGGTTTAGTTGTTAGTTTGATATTGTTGAAATCAATGTCGAGAGGTAAGATTACCATAATTAGATCATAAGGACAATAGGCAAAACTAGTCTAAGTGAGCGAGCACCATTAGAGGAGTTTTGAAGGGGACTAGATTCGAGAGAATTAGTGGACCTTAATTCAAGGAAATTGATAATCTAATTAATTATTTGTGTGAAATTCGTTGGTTCATCTGTGGTGAACCGATGTCGTAGGCTTAGTCATTAATTTAATTCCTTAATCAATTTAGCTCTAATTCTAGTTAATTTCTTGATCACAATTGTCACTCAAAGGCCCTTTACACACTCTAAACTTTTTAGAACTAATAGGTTTATTTGCTTCCTTGTGGATTCGATCCCTACTTCCCTAGTTATATTAGTTAGAGTGGTTAGGTTTATTTTTGATAGGTGTGCGATAGCCTCATCAAATTTTGGCGCCGTTGCCGGGGAGGCAATTTTTAATTCTGTTAGTCGGGTTTATACTGTTTTCTTTTTATTTTCCCTAGTCTCAAAGAACATTTTTGTTTCTTTGAGGCAGTTTCTCATCTTTGCTCGGAGTTGTATATTGTGGAGGTTTATTGGTTTATGCAAAACGACCACGAGCCTGATATTTCTATTTTCCCTGAGCCCAAGCAAGTATTTCTGAAGCGGTTGAGACGTAGTAGACACCGAATATTTCTTCCTCGATCCGTGGAGGAAAATGTTTATGATTTGTCTCAGTTTTTCGAGTTCACCTTCAACCCGTTGTTTGAAGGGTATTTAGAGGTCGAAATGGCTGCCGAAGGAGAAGGACAGGGTAGAGAACCACCACCTCCACCACCGCCACATGCGGCCCGTTCATTGAGAGACTATTCCTTGCCTAGTACGGAGTCTATGGCCGGAGGTTATTCAGTACACGATACCGATGCTGCTAATTTTGAACTGAAACCGGCTCTTATGAATATGGTTGAACGAAATCAGTTTTCATGGACATTGAATGAGGATCCGAATTTACATTTGCAAAATTTCCTTCAATATTGTGATACTATCAAGCAAATGAACGTTTCTAAGGATTACATTAGGAGGAGAATGTTCCCATTTTCGTTGAAGGACAAGGCCACAACCTGGTTAAATGATCTTAATATGGCTACAATTAATTGTTGGGAAGACTTGGCTCTTGCTTTTCAGAGGAAGTACTATCCAGCACAGAGAACTGCTTTATTGAGGAGTCAAATTACTAATTTCAATCAGGAAACGGATGAGTCACTTTATGATGCTTGGGAACGGTTCAAGGAGTTATTGAGAATGTGTCCTCATTATGGGCTTGAGAAGTGGTTTTTGGTTCAGTCATTCTACAATGGCTTGGGTAATGAGAGTAGAGCTTTGTTAGATTCTGCTGCTAATGGTCGATTCATGAACCAGGAGGTCAATGCTGCATATGAACTGATTGATGAAATTGCTACTCATAATTCACAGTTTGGTAACCTTAGAGGGCATTCCAAGAAGGGTGGAAAACATGTAGTTGATGATAAGTATGAGAGTTTAGCTGCACATATCAATGCCATAAGTCAGAAGCTTGATAAGATTGGTACTACAGCTCCTCCACCATCACCTGTAGCTGCACTTTCGGGATGCACTGACCCTTTTTGTGATTCCTGTGGTTCATTCGGTCATAGTTCCCAATCATGTACCAGTTCAGTAGAGCAAGTGTGTGCTTTTCAAGCCTACAAGAACAATCCATTTTCCAATAGATATAATCCAGGCTGGAAGGATCATCCATACTTTTCCTACAAGAACAATAGCAATGTACAGAATCCTCAGCAAACTAATTCATCTCAGCAGGCACCCCAGCAAATGCAGAGATATGTACCACCACACCCACCAGGTTTCAGCAGGCCACCACTATCAGCACCACCATTGCTGGCTCAACCTAGTGATGAAATTTCAGAGGTGAAGAATATGATGTTGCAGATGCAGAAAAATATGGAGGCAATGCAGGCTCACAAAAAGCACCTGGAGACTCAGATAGCTCAGATTGCACAATTAACTGCCCAAAGGCAACTAGGCTACCTTCCATCACAACCTACACCTCCAGTATCACAGGCATCACAGAATCCCCCGAGGGACCATGTCAATGCCATTACTTTGAGGAGTGGAACTGCTTATGAGGGTCCGAAAATGCCTACTGATGATGTTAATTCTGATGTTACAGGTGGAGCTAAGAAGACCAGTGATGTGGTGATTGAAAATTTAGAAATAGTTCCAGCTAAGGAAACTGAAGCACCTAAGGAGAAGGTGGATGATACATCGATTGATACGATCCCGAGGTCACATGTTAGGTTGCCCTTTTCGAACAGGGTGACCTGGAGTAAGAATGATAATCATTTCAGTAAATTTTTAGATATTGTGAAGAATTTGCAGGTTACTGTTCCATTTACTGATTTGTTAACTCAAATTTCTACTTACACTAAATTTTTGAAAGATATTTTGAGCAGGAAACGTGAGTTGAATGTGGTGGAGACCGTAGCACTTACGGAGGAGTGCAGTGCCATTTTGCAAAACAAGTCACCACCTAAGCTGAAAGACCCGTGAAGTTTTTCTTTTCCTTGTAACATTGGCCCACTATTTATTGATAAAGCTTTATGTGATTTAGGGGCCAGTGTTAGTGTCATGCCTTTATCTACTTGCAAAAAGCTTGATATGGATGATTTGAAGGTTACCAACATTACTTTGCAGATGGCAGATAGGACAGTGAAGTACCCTAAAGGTATTTTAGAGGATGTCCTTGTGAGAGTCGGGAAATTCTTTATTCATGTAGATTTTGTTGTGTTGGACATGGAGGAGGATGCACACATCCCTATTATTTTAGGTAGACCATTCTTAAATACTGCAGGAGCTGTTATTGATGTAAAGAATGGAAATTTGACTCTTTTTGTAGGTGATGACAACGTTACCTTTAACCTTGAAAATGCATTGAAAAATCCTATAATAGAACAATCATGCTATGCAATTTATACTCTTAATGAAATTGTTCTTAATGACTTGCCTCGATCCCCTAATAAGGATCTTCTGGAGGCCCCTGTGTGTTTGGATTCTATTGCAGGTGATGAAGATAGTGTTAATAACAAGCTATTTCAGGATCAAAATAAAAGGAAATCCCGTCCCAAGAAACGTCGGAAACCTTGAAAACAATCTTCTCATGCTTGTAATATGAATATGAAAAATGATGAGGTTTTTAACAAGGAACGTGAAGCATTTGAGTAACCAATAACTCCTAATTGCTTTTATATTTAACTAAATGTGTTTCACGTTCACTCTTCGATCCTCCATGAGCTATGAGGTAACATGATAAAGCTAGTGACCTTAAACAAGCGCTTTGCGGGAGGCAACCCGTAGGTAGTTTAATTTTTAGTAGATTTTTCATTTTTATTTTCATAGTTTAGTAGGGACTTTATCTCTATTCTTTATCTTGGTGAGGAGAGTGAGGACTAATATTGTTTCTCACATGTTTTTGGGTGCTTTTGTAGGTGTTGAGCGACTTAAACAAGGAAAAAGAGAGAAGAGTTGTATGCCCGGACCCCTCCGGGTGAACAGCCATGATCCGGGCGTGTGGCAATCGTCCCGAGCGCGCAACCCAAAACTAAACACTTTGAATTTTTTTTTGAAATTTGGAAAAAGAGCTGAATGCACGGACCCCCCGGGCGAGCAACCCCATCCGGGCGCCTAGCCCGCGGCCCGGGCGAATAGACTGTTCGCGGCAGATTCAAAGGGTCAATTTTAAAGGGCCATAAATTTTTCTCCAGGACACCGTTGGAAAGATCTTTGAGTCTAATTTTCAATTCAATAAGGATAATGTTAATCAAAATTATAATTTGTGAGATATATTCAAAACAGTGAGAGGTGGTCAATTTCAATCCGTGTATTCTATATGCAATATCATCTACCACTCACACCTCTTTCTTATCCTTTCACAACTTCATCCTCTCACCCATATACATCATATTACACCCCGAAGACTCCCTAAACCCCTCCACCATCTCTCTTATCTCTCACCTTACTTCCTTCAGCATGAGGACATTGCTGAGTCCGGCTTGGGGGAGGTAATTTTATTGCTTTCTTAGTTTAGTCTTTATTGCTTTCTAGTGTAGTTTTTATTGCTTTCTTAGGATAGCCATATGGTTTGTACTACTTGTTAGAAGTAGGAGTTTACATATGACCAAGAAAAATGTACTGCTTTCATAGTTTAGATTTTTATTTGCTTTTGATAGTTAGCTTTAGTTGATTGATTGATTGATGGGTTTGATGTAACTTTGTGAATGGTGACTTCCCTGTGCCCCACATTTTATTTAAAAATATTTTTGATTGATTTGGGCATGTGATGAGTTATGTTTTGGGAATTGCCAACTTGGACTTGAACTGTGTATAGAGTAGAGGCTTGAACTGTGTTAGAGGCTTGAACTGTATATGAGGTAACATGAGTTATGATTTGGGCATTAGAAACAATTTCTAATCTTGCCATTATAGCCATGTATAGAGTAGAGGCTTGAACTGTGTTAACGGGAGGATTTGAGCCGCATACATTTTTTCTATGCTTATTTCTTTTAATGTGTGCTTAGTTCTTGGTGCATGTTTGATCCATGTTTTGGCATTTGACTCTAGTAGCTTGGCTTTGATATGTTACATGCTGCGAATGATAAAAGGCATTCATTTCTTTTAGGAGCTTTTAGATTTTAGGCATTCCTTCACCAAATTTTCCTTTGGTCCTTATTTTGAGCTTTTACCCTTCATTTGCATTTTAGCCACATTACAACCCTACTTGGCCTTGTTCTAATCATTTGATATATGTCCAAGCTTGGCTTGGGGGAGTTGAGGAGTTGTTTTGTTGTTGTGTTGCATTTATTGGAGGTTTTGGAGGATTGGAAAATTGTGAAAAGGTTGTTGTTAAAGTTTAATAATAGGTCTCACGTTAAGGCTCTGCATACCAATGTCTAGGCTAGTTTAATGAAGAATTAAAATGTTATACATCTTTTATTGGCCTAGTTATGTATGTGTGATGATTTTGTCTTTGACATGTCATTAAGAGTCGTGAGCCTAAGTTGAAAAAAAATTTTGAAAAAAAAAAATAAAGAAATGATAAATGAAAAAAGAAAAATAAAGAGTTGAAAAAAAAAAGAAATTGAAAAGATGTTGAAAAAGAAAAGGCTTGTGATATTTGGAGTAGTTGAAATGTATAGCTTTATGGTGTGATGTGATTCTATGAGAATTGGTTTGATGTTGGAGTTGATGTTGGAGATGTTGATTTTGATTTTTAATTGCTACATGCGTATAGCCCGCATTTACCACCACATTATCCCAAATTCTATCCTACCCATCACCCTAGCCACGTTACAAGCTTGTAAAGACCTTTTTGATCGGCATGTGCATGTTTTTAGCTCTTGTGAATTGAGTCAATTGCCAAAGCTCAGGAGTATTACTCGCATTTCGAGTCGACATTCATACTAGGATTGAGTGACTACCTTTAAACACTTGCATGAGGTGTGAGATGTGGGTTTGGGTTCTCAAATTTTTCATTCAAACACTTATTGCATTTGCATTCTTATTTGGGATTAAAGGTGAGCTTCATTATTTATGCTCAATTTTATGTGTGGAATGACACCGAGTGTGCTACTCTAGTCATCGACTTCTATTTCTTACATGGTTGGCTTATTGATTTTGATCTAAGTGGATAGCGGTCAAGGGATTTTGATGGGTTGGTTAAGGAACTTGCATACTCGAAATTGCTTGAGTTAATCTTGTTTTGCAAAGTTAAAGGGGTGAAGTCATTGTTTGCTTGAGGACAAGCAAAGGTTCGGCTTGGGGGAGTTTGATAAGTTGATATTTGATATGTATTTTACCCTCGATCCCGATTGATCTATAGCTCTAATACGGCTCTTTTGAGCCATTTGTACTAACTTTTGCTATTTCGAGTGTTTGTTGTGCTTTTTATTAGATTTTACAGGAATCGATGATTTATCGTTGTTTTCCGAGCCTTTTGAAGCACATGAAGAAGTTAGTGAAGAGTTGAAGTCATTTGGCAAGCTTAACTGAAGATTAGAAGTGCTAAAACGAAGAATTAAAGAAATAATTAAGGAAGAACGAGCAAAAACCGAGAAACGAGCCAAGCAAGCTGTTCACCCAGGTCGAAGCCAGCCGCCCGGGTAAGGGCTGCTCGCCCGGACCCCTCCAGGCGGGTGGCTCTGAGGGCATTTTCCGCGTGTTTTTGAGCGTAATTAGGTTTAGTACTTAAGTGTAAAATTCTTGTCAATCATTCAATCAATTATATTCAGGTTTTATTTCAATCTCAATTCTTGTTCTTAATTAATGTTTATTATTAGTTTTAATTCATGCTCTTAGTTTTATTAGTTTTATGCTTAGAATTAAATTCTTGATTATTGTTGGGTTGTTTAGTTTAATCATGTTTAGGATTTTAATTTCTTTTATTGATTTAGTTTTTGTTCTTTCAATTATGAGTGAGTAGTTTCTTTTCTAGGACTAGGGGATCCATGGATTGATTGGTGATGTTTTGCTCATAAATATTAGTTTAACAATTAATGTACTTGAATTCCTGTTGTTAATTGCTATTGCTTTCAATTAAATACTATCCAGGTTTAGTTGTTAGTTTGATATTGTTGAAATCGATTCCGAGAGGTAAGATTACCACAATTGGATCATAAGGACAATAGGCAAAACGAGTCTAAGTGAGCGAGAGCCATTGGATGAGTTTTGAAGGGGACTAGATTCGAGAGAATTAGTGGACCTTAATTCAAGGAAATTGATAATCTAATTAATTACTTGTGTGAAATTCGTTGGTTAATCTGTGGTGAACCGATGTCCAAGGTTTAGTCATTAATTTAATTACTTAATCAATTTAGCTCTAATTCTAGTTAATTTCTTGATCACAATTGTCACTCAAAGGCCCTTTACACACTCTAAACTTTTTAGAACTAATAGGTTTAATTGCTTCCCTGTGGATTCGATCCCTACTTCCCTAGCTATATTAGTTAGAGTGGTTAGGTTTATTATTGATAGGTGTGCAATAGCCTCATCAAAAACATAATTCATAAACATAAACAAAATCAATAATTAACAAAACTATGAATTAATTACTACAACGAAACTAAACTAGACAACAAAACTAATAAAAACAACAAACTAAACAAAAGCAGTTAAACTAAACAATAAAAATAAAAACTAAGGATAAAAGGGAAAGGAATTACCAAATTAAAACTTCCAGGGAAATTAGCTATAATAAACCTAACCACTTTATCGTAAACTCCACGGCTCTCTTAGGCTGCCGAAGACAAAGGACATTAAGATTGTCTCGGCGATGAAAATGGTGAAGATGATAGCTAAGGGAAATCCACTATTCTTTTGTTGTGTGATGAACTTGGAGGGAGTTTCCGAACCAAGCGTTAACGACATAGAAGTAGTGAGAGAATTTCCCGATGTATTTCCGGATGAGATTCCAGGACTACCACCAAAGAGAGCCGTGGAGTTTACGATCGATTTGGTTCCTGGAACCGCACCTATTTCTAAAGGCCCTTATAGCTAATA
Source organism: Suaeda aralocaspica (assembly GCA_016808085.1). Lineage (NCBI taxonomy): Eukaryota > Viridiplantae > Streptophyta > Magnoliopsida > Caryophyllales > Amaranthaceae > Suaeda > Suaeda aralocaspica. The sequence goes on from PYUH01000274.1 coordinate 95,916, forward strand.
CACTCTAACCACTCTAACTAATATAACCTATTTCCAGGAATTACCTCAAACTTAAAGACACTCAACTCTTATTGCATCAAAGTGCAATACCCTATTACTAGTTAACAGCTTGGCAAACAAATTAACAACAACAACAACAACACCAAAACATGAAACCACAACAAAAGAAACAAGAAGCTAAACAAGAGCAAAAGAGAAGACATGTAAAGAAAAAAAAGAAAAAAAAATTTATTCCCATTATTCGCTTGGTTTAACTAAACTTCAACAACTTAAAAAAAAAAATTTAAACTTAAACTAAGGAAGTTCTAATTACGTCAAAAGATTTAAAGCAACTCTAAACATAAAGAACTAAGCAATCTTCAAATTGCTCAATGATCAAGGCGACTTCTAACTCTGGTTCTTGGTCCTTCACTTGGCTCTTCTCATTCCCTCTTGATGCCTCTAGTTAAATCTTCTGAAGTAGTCCCACTTCCATCTTCTACATGTCCATCTTCATCTTCACTGTCACTAAGCACAATTACTTCTATTTCCTTTTCAATAATCTCTAAATCATCGTCATCACTTTGTTCTTCCTCTTCTGGGTCTTCTTCCTCTTCTGGATCTCCTTCCTCATCTTCCTCATTTCCATTTCCATTTTCATTTCCATCTTCATTTTCCTCATTCCCAGTCTCATTTCCATTTCCCTCAGGGTCTTCATTTTCAGTCTCATTTTCCTCATGCTGTGGGCTTGGAGGCTCAGTCAACCACTCATGAATCCTATCTGCTAGCTCTATTTCCCTTCTTACAAAGTCCACTGCAGGCAACCATTTCCCACTTGCAGAAAACTTCTCCACATTTGGAGTCCTATCCTCATGAAGTACATCCTGATACTTAGTCTTCAGCCCAACATAAGGGTTTCTATCTGGCAGATTCCTAATAAACAACCATATCACTGAAGCTTGTAAATTCGATCCTGGGATCCCCATATTGTACATGAAATTGCACCAACTCTCAATTCGATCACAGTAACTCTTAGCATCATCATAAACTCTCCTATGAAGACTATATTCCGATGGTGACAACATCCGCAGGTTTAAAGCAAACGTAAATCCCTAAAGAAAACCCCAACAAAAAACCCAAGCAAGCAACAAAACAACTTAACGAGCAGCAAGACTTAAAAACATGCATAAATGCAAAATGCAGGAATGCCCATCCTAAGTCTACCCATTCTCACACTTCAAATTTTTTATCCTAGTCCTTTAAACTTCCGTGTTTGCAAACACATTTTGAAGATCATTTTCAAAACATTTTTTTTTTTGGAAAAACCTATAGCTCTGGCTACCACTCTGTAACACCCCCAAATTCCTCACTTTCTACCTTACCTCAAACCTATAAACACAAGAGGAACTTGAGCATGTTACCGCCACGTCACAACTAATTATGAAAACTAATTGCAACGCTAAGGCTAAGGTAAAACAACACACTTTACTAAAACCATTTTATAAAAGTCAAACAACTCACAGCGGAAGTCTTTACAACTAAGTCAAACATTAAATTAACAACTTGGAACCATCACGGCCCTTATTCCAAACCACTAGAAAAATCTAAAGTCAAAACAACTACCAAATATTATCTACTCTCGAAAAATCCCTTCACCATGCATATGCTCAACAACCTGCACTTATTCTGCTTAATAAGCAAACAAAACAAGAAAAACATGGAAATATATATGTGTCAGCAACCACTGCTGAGTATGCACAACATAGCAAAAACATAACAACACGAAGACACACACATAGCATACAAAATACACATAACAAGACTCTCACTCCAAATTAAGACTCATGACCCATAAGTTCAAAATTCTTCATCTTGATTATAACTTCTTGCTTCGAAAAGGATATAGGAAACGTGAACGGGCTCTTTGGAAAGACGGTCGTCAACCAAGTAGGTAGCGCTCCCCGTACAATCCGAATTCTAACAGAAAGATAGCTAGTCTTTCAAAAACAGTGGTACATGGTCTCCATCCACCCCATGTCCAAACTTAACTCTTTAACTCTTTTGGAATTCCAGAACTAAACAGTGAAGCATCGTCACACTCCACTATGGAAGTACAGCGTTAAGGCAATACATACCTCCCCCGTATGGTAACCTCATTTGGCCTGAATGAGTACTCACGTTCCTTTAAAAATAACTTGCTCATAATTGTTTACTTAACTTTGCTTTACTCGACTTTATTTAACTTTGACTTAATAAGCATTTAACTTTGATTTGTCTTGTAAACATGACTCTTATGGTCAAAACTTGCTCAAAACATGCATAGAAGCATTATAACTCATGAACAAACTTCAAAACACTTAAACATGTCATTTTAGACTCTTAACCCTCACATTAAAGCTTCATATAGCTACTGTCCAGAATTCAAACATAACTTAAAACACGACCGAAAAGTCAAACATACACCGTCAGACTTCGAAACATACATAAACAACATAGAAACCATCAAACACTTAACCAACACTTGTTAATGACTCTTTCCTCTTTTAGTAACCTTCCATTAATAGTAAATGACTTTTGAAAACATTTTTAGAAACTTCTATTCCTAGAAATTTATTTTTGAAAAACATTTGTTTTAAAACTAGGCAATAGAAATAGAAATAAATCTGAAAATAATTATTAAAAATTAAATAGGTTCGAAAACACTTTTCCAAAACCTTTTACTGCCTAAAATACAGTCTCAAACCAAATCTCGTGGCTAGATAAGGTCTATGTGAATTTTAGTAGATTTTAAACTAGAAACCCTAAAACTAGCGATAAAACAATTAAAAATCCAAGCTAATTACCTAATAAATTCTCTAGGTCGTGAAACCCATTTTATAATTCCTTTTATTCTCCTATTAACCAGTAACAACCTTTAGAAACCTTAGTTCACGTTTTAAATATTTTTAAAAGATTTATTTTTGAAAACAGTCCAATCTGTCTAAAACCAATCTAAAAATTATTTAAAAATATTGGAAAACCTTTTAATAACGAAACCAACTCTATAAACTCATATTATGCTTCTGAAATACATTAAAAATAATTTCATATTCAGATTCGACCTTTAGACCTTCTGAAACAATATTTTTCGGTAAAAACCGCAAAACTGAAAACTGACTAATAAAATTATTTGACCATGCTATACTTCATGTTAAAGTACGAGAATTTAACACAACTTCACATACATCACAATAAGTCTAAAATAATTTTTACGAGCATACTTCAACACTTTAACCTCATATAACAAATTTTACACATAAACCAGCAGATTTTCGGTTCAACACTATAAAATTCATGGGGGCTTGCATGATCGTTTTCTTGCTCCAATAATTTAACACGACATACTATAATACTAAACCTAAGTTTTCATGCTATTAGGTCTTTGATATGTCGCACATACCTTGCTCGCTAAATTTCCTTCTTAATTAAAACTGCTCTTCGGAAAATTCTCCTCCTTGCATTAAAATACAAAAATACCATTAGAAATTCGACTAACCTCATATGAACATTATATAACTAATATACAGCCTCTAAAATAATTTTTCGTGCATAAATTTCGATTATTTATAATTTCTATGATTTGTTTTATTAAAAATCCAATTTTTGACATAAACTAATCTATTAAATAAAAATTACCAAACTAATTTTTAAAAATAATTTGAAAACATCAAAACACTTTTTATTTACTGAAAAACATTAGGGAAACACTTTTTCGATTTTTTTAAAAATAATTTGGAAGGAAAAATAATTTTTTTCTCTCTTTTTCTTATTTTCGAAAACCATGGTGAGTGGGCTACTTTGAGGTGGTTTTTGGCCACCTTGGTGGCTGCATGGGTGGCGGATCTTGGTACCTGGTGGTAGAGTGCAGCAAGGGCTGTCACGTGGTGGTGGTTGTGGCGGCAGATGTGAAGTGTGGTGGTTGTGGTGGTGGCTCAAAGTTGGTTCCACGAAGAGGAAAACTGCAGTTTTATTTTTTTCTGTTTGTGTACTTTGCTGCGGTTTTTGGGCTGCGGTTTTTCTTTCTTTTTTTTTTTTTTTTTTTTTTTTTTTTTTTTGGATAAGATCTAAATTGTGTAGGATAATTTTGGATATGTTTATCTTTTGTAAAATCTGAAATTTATCCTAACTAAAAGATACAAAATATCTAGGTAGTTAAAATAAATAATTTAGAAAATAATTTTGGCCATAAAAATATTTATGGGCCTTGGAAAACCGAAAATACCCCATTTTGGGCCTAATATGGTCCGAAAATAATTAAAATAAAACCCATAATTATTTTTGCTATTTTTGAAAATTAAATTTAAATACTCAAAACCTCCTTTAAAAATAATTACTATTTCTAATAAAACCTTTTGTAAAATAAATTATTTTAAGTCATAAAATATAAATAAACTTTATTTTCCGAAATTCATAAAACTATATATTATAATCGTATAAAATTATAATATAAGGTCTTAAAAATGCGGGGGATTACAGGCTAATCCCGCAAAAGCTCCATAAACAAGACATTGGTTGAACTAGCCAACTCTCAAGCATCTCCATGACAAGGGGGCTAATCCCATCAAAGCTCTACAAAAAATAACCATTCCAAATACCTCAACTCCACAAAAGTCCTAGCTCCACCAAATAGCCAAAACACATAATCAAGCCAAATGCACCTACAAGCCAAAAATAATAAATCAAACAGACTCAAGTTTCATTATCACAAACCTTTCCCTACGACCAAAGCGTGTCTAAAGTGGAAATCAGACACATTATATACATCGCCAGGTGATAATCATTTTTTAACATAACTTTCATTGCCACATTTCCGTACGACCAAAGCATGTCCTAAGTGGAAAACACATTAAAAAAATGATCTTATAACACTTCCTTACAACCGAAGCGTGTCTAAAGTGGAAGGCAATGACATTAGTCATCTCATTCATCACTAAGGGATACTCACTATCTTGAAAAGGCTCTGGATATTAAAATAAAGTCATCACCTCTAAAAGGCCCTTGGGAAATCAACCTAGGTCACCATCTTCAAAAAATCCCCTAGAAAATCAACCTAGGTCCAAGTCACTAAATCCTATACCGTCAGACGATTATAACACTACAACATCTTCAAAAACCCCATGGAAAACCAATCCAGGTCAACATTATCGAAAGCACCTGGAAATTCAACCCAGGTCCAAGTCAATAAAGCCTAAATTGTCAGAAAATTACGGCATTATCATTCACAACATATACCATCAGACACTTTTGACATCATTATCAAATAGCTTCCTATACGACCTAAGTATTTGAAGGGAGTAAACACATCTTCATGAATTTCCCTATACGGTTAAGCTGAAGACACCTGAAGGGAACCTCTTTGAAGATCGAGGCGTATTTGAAGAGAGTCAGACACATTATCGCGAATTTCCTATAAGGCTAAGCTGAAGACACCTGAAGGAAATCGTAAATACACTATCACTTCTTTCCCCAAAACGATTAAGGCACCGAAAGGGAGCTTCCTAACGATCAAGGCGCATCTGAAAGAAGTCAAGCACAGACACATTATCATGCATTTTCCTATACGATCAAAGCATCTAAAGGAAATCAATCATTCATCCCAAGAATTAAGGAGATTTCAAGGGAACTTCTCTCTAGAGGAACGAGTCGCTTCCAACGGAGATCACACAGGTGTAGGCGAGGCTAACCTTTGTTTTGCAGTTACCGAACATTTTAACTTTCATTTTGTAAGACTAGTCGTCTCTACAGACTAAGTCAAAGCGGGGGCTTACTATAGATACCTACACATGGTCCCACCTAAAAGGCCGATGATTAAAGTGTACCACGTTGTAACAGGTCCAACGTCTAATGTTGATTGCTTAAATAGAATGCCCAATTTTTTCCGAAGTCAGTCGTTCACCTATTTGGACCCCTCCCCACAATCTATACGTGATAAGTGTACTGTAATCATGTATTTTACCCCCTTTTTCTGGTTTATTTTGACTCTAACCTTGGCTCTTCAGAGCTATTTTGGCTAATGTTTGGTTGTATGGAGTTGTTTGTGCTTTTTAGTGACATTTTGTATGATTTTGGTGTTTTACATTGATTCCGAGGCAATTATATGAGCTACAACTAGATATGAGGAGCCATGGGTTAGTAATGAAGTATTTAGGGAGCTATGATGAAGCCTGGAGTAGCTAGAAGACGAGTTGTCTTGAGTTTGGCAAAGAAGTCATTTTGCCCGGGCAGTCGGTTGGATTTCGACCGGGCGATCGAGCGGAATTTACTTACCATTTTTCAGAAGATTTGGGACGAAAAACACTGATCACGCCCGATCGGGCGGATTTTGCCCGGGCCGTCGGGCGGTTTACTTCCAAGCTTAATATTGCTCGCTTCGTGCGCCCGATCGGGCGGCATTCGCCTGGTTGGTTGGGTGGTTTGTCTGGTTTAGGCCTTCCACACATTACTGGAGACTACAATTTATTTTTCTAGAATTTTTATTTAGTTTTCTCTCTAGAAGTTAAATACAATCTTAATTCCAGGTTCTATTTTAATTCTTTTCATTGTTTTCATTATCTTGTTCATGTTTATGGTTTAAAGTTATTAGTAGTTGTTTATTTCTTAGATCTTGTTTATGCCCTAGATTGTGTTTTTGGTTTATATTGTTCATGTTAAATAGTTTATTTGATTTAGTCATGTCTCTAGTTTCAATCCTTAATGTTAATTTGTTTCCCTTAGTTTTAATCATGTGCGAGTAGTTTCCTTTCTAGGACTAGAGGATCTATGGATCGTTTCTGATTTTTTGTGTCATGGTTAATTGGTATAATTGTTGTTGTTACTAATTCCTATTGTCACGTTTATTGCTTTCAATTAAATTGTGGCTAGGTTTAATTGTTAGTTAGATATTGTCGAAATCGATGCCGAGAGGTAAGATTACCACAATTAGATCACAAGGATAATAGACAATACGAGTCTAAGTGAGCGAGAGCCATAAGAGGAGTTTTGAAGGAGACTAGATTCAAGAGAATTAGTGAGCCTTAGTTCAGGAAGTCAAAGTTTGTTAATTAGTCGTTGTTCAATTCATTGATTGATCTATAGTGAATCGAAGTCCTAGTTTGTTATTGATATATTTTCTTGTTTTTAATTTCTTCTATAGTAGTCATTAGTTCATTAGTCAAAACCAAATTCAAAGGCCCCTGATGCCAAACTAGCTTTTTAGAGTTAGTAGAATTTCTTTGCTTCCCTGTGGATTTGGTCCCTACTTCTCTGTCTACATTAGTAGAGTTGTACGTTATTTTTGATAGGTATACGAATGTCCCTCATCAATACTGTGGTCTCGCTTTTTGGTCAGCAAGTTGAGGTCCAGGGGTGAAACGCCCTGGTTAAGGGGTATAGGGGGGCAACGCCCCTCGATATTTGTTGAAAACTAAAACCATTGACGGAATAGGTGAAGATAAGTTCTGATGGCCGAAATGCGCTTAAATCATTTTCTTCGATTTTAAACTTATTTTTTTATATTTTAATTTTTTTATTTTATTTCAAAATCTTAGCAAATAAATTAATGCACAAACATGGCTAAGTATGAAGAACCTTCTAGAAAGATTTGTACGAAATAGGGTAACTTTAGGTTTATGGAAGCATATAAAGTGAAACATGGAACTAAATATTAAAAATATGGGAAGTTTAGAAATTCGATCTCAAGAGTGTATGCACGCCTAGTGGGCGCTTGGACAATCGAGGAAGTTAAATATTGGAATAAAAGGAAAAGACCAAAGACATACAAAAAATGAGTCGGTAGCGCTCGAACACTAGAGGAGTGCTAGAGTGCTCGAGACGAGTGCAGCGCTCAACATGGGCGCCCGTGTGTTCAGCGACAAGCGCACCATGCGCTCAGCTTGAGCGCTCTCTGGGCACTCTTGCGCTCGTCGCTGAGCGCTCTGGCGCTCCCTTAACGCTCATCTACTCGACTCTCCTTCCTTGGGCACTATAAATACGTGACCTTTTTCGGCCAATGTTCACATCTTCACACCTTCACACCTTCACATCTTCACATTCCAACCTCCTCGTACTTTATGATTTCTCTCTCTCGAAGTGTGTGCGCTCTCTTCTCCTTTATCCCACAATAATTCTTTATTGCCAACCCTAAAACACCTTTAAACATCTGATAAGTTCATTTTATATTGGTTTTTGGCTCTAACAAGGCTCTTTTAAGCCTATTCTACTAACTTTGGTTGCTTTTAGTGCTGGTTGCCTTGGTTTGGCATTTTTGCAAGAATTGATGCTTTTGTTTTAGTTTTCGCTTTATCCCGAGCACTTGGAAAGTTAGTGAGAGTCTTGGCCAATTTGAGAAGCTTTGAGAAGGCTAGGACATGATTTAGAAGCCTTTGGGAAGCTTAGAAGTCAAGTTTTAGAGGTTACGAGCGAAGCCTGAATCCCGATGGCTCCCCAATCAGTCTGCTCGGCCCGAGTTCACTGTGCTCGGTTCAGGTGCATCACTTCTGGCCGGCCGGGCACAGTGACTTTTACATGTTTTTTTGGCTCGTTTTCACCTACTTTCAACTAGGTACTTAATGTAATTTTCGACTAGGTACTTAATGTAATTTTTCCTAGGGTTGATTTTGCTTCTCACCGTCATCCTGTGCCTACTAGTAGATATCTGGATTTGGATTATGGTGGGGGCAGTCGTATACCTATCAAAAACACCTACTACTCTAACTATGTAGACAGGGAAGTAGGGAACATAGCCACAGGGAAGCAAGCAATTCTACTAACTCTAAAAAGTCACTCTATCGTAAGGGACCTTTGAATTTTGAGTTTTGACCAAAAAGTTGACTAGTACTAGGAATGGAATCAACTAAGAAAAGAACTCTATGACTAAGCCTAGGATGTCGGTTCACCACAGTTCAACTAATGAATTGCACACAATTAATTAACCGATTATTAACTTCCCGAATTAAGGATCACTAATTCTCTCGAATCTAGTCTCCTTCAAAACTCCTTTAATGGCTCTCGCTCACTTAGACTAGTTTTGCCTATAATCCCTATGATCTAATTGTGGTAATCCTACCTCTCGGTATCGATTTCGACAATATCAGACTAACAATTAAACTTGGCCAGTATTTAACTGAAAACAATAATAATTGACAAAAGGAATTTAAGAACATTAATAAACAAATTAACAACTATGAACAAAAGAAGAACGATCCATAGATCCCCTAGTCCTAGAAAGGAAACTACTCACACATGATAGAAATTAAAGAAACTAAATCAACAAAAGAAATTAAAACTATAAACATGATTGAAACTAATAAATTGACAATAATCAAAGAACAAAATCTAAACATGAAGTAGGGCACAAAAACAAAGAACATAAACTAAAACTAACATAAGAATGAAAAGCATAAACTAGAAACATAATTAAAGAAATAATTGAAAAGGAATTGAAATAAAACCTCGATTGTATTGAATTGATTGATTAGAATCCTTCACAACTTAGAGAGAAATCTAGGGCTAAAAACTATAATTTCTAATAAAAGAGTTCGTATCTAGGTTTAGGAGTACAAATTTGTTTATATACTAAGGCCCAAAACCGAAGAAACGCGTGGAAAAAATTACTCGGAGCAGCCCGCCCGGAGGGGTCTGGGCGAAAAACCCTCACCGGGGCGCACTGCCTCGACCCGGGCGGGGAGCTCCTCTTGCTTGGCCTTTGATTTCTTTGCTCGTTTTTCCTTAATCACTTCGTTAATTGCTTCTTTAATACTCCTAATCCTTAGTAAAGCTTACCAAATGACTTCAACTCTTCACTAACTCTTCAAGTTCTTTAAAAGGCTCGGAAAACAACGATAAATCATCGAATCTTGTAAAGTCTTATATAAAGCACAATAAACACTCGAAATAGCAAAAGTTAGTAGAAATGGCTCAAAAGAGCCACATTAGAGCTAAAAAACAATCGGGATCAGGGGTAAAATACGCATCAAATATTAACTTATCAAACTCCCCCAAGCCAAACCCTTGCTTTTCCTCAAGCAAACAACTAAGCAAACAATGACTTCACCCCTTTAACTTTGCAAAACAAAATCAACTCAAGCAATTTCGGGCATGTAAGTTCCTCAACCAACCCATCAAAATTCCTCGACCGCCATCCACTTAAATCAAAATGGGGTACATGGCAAGACGACGGTCTTGCTCAAAGGTATCGAACCACTGCATGAACTGTTGCTGTTGTATCTGAAAGTTGTTTAACTGGTTCTGCAGCTGGTTCATTTGGGTCTGCCATGGGGCATGGTCCATAGGGGAATGCTGGGGTGGCTTTTGCTGGGGGCACAAACTGCGGAGATTGGCTCAGTCTGCTGTGTCCCTGAGTACCTGCAGAAGAACTTGCGACACGACCATCCAAAGGCATAATATAGGATTGCTGATCAGGCAGCAATCCAGTTAGTGAAGAATTAGGGAGAATAACAGAAACTCCCCTAGATGGCCCTATGTACCATCTAATACGGCCCCCTTCCCTTAACTCTAGCCAATCACATTGGCTAAGGTAAGGGGCATCTAAAGCGCGGGACCCCACAGCAGGCCGGGGTCTGGTGGTACTCAAAATCTGCCTTGTAATACCTAGTAACATAAGTCAGTAGGCCACCAAAAACAATGTTATTAATGGTTGGTTGGCCAAATCGATCAATTCCTGAATAGGTCTTGCATTGAGTATGTAGATGCATAGCAAATAAGTGAGGAAGATAATGACGATAGGGAAAGGAATGTTTTACCAAGTGCCTCCCTAGGCACCACATTTCTCTAGTATGAACTTCATGCTGTTAATACCGACCAAAGATATAGTCCCTGCAAGGAAACGGTGAGTAATCCTGGTAGAGGGTTGGTGGATTAAATTAGCTTTGACATGTTGCCAATTAGTCAAATGTACACCTGTCAAAGAAAACCACCAAGCAACATCATCAAAACCCTTTAGGGGTCTAGTACACCACCAACTGGCTAAATCAAAAATAGCCTCAAAATCATCGATCGTTTCATACCGATCGACATTAAACATTCTAAAACTAACGCTTCTAACAGGTGCTTTGGGGTTGGGGCGGTCAATCTCAAAACTCGACATGAACTCATAAGTTATGTCGGGGTAAGTGGGGGCATCCATAGTGAAGAATGGTGATAAATTTAAACAATTCCTTAGTTTCATCATAAACACCTAAAGCACGTAACAACTGATGATCTAGAAAACGAATAGGAGTAACATGTCTCAATTTTATTTTTCTAAACGTACCTTTTGTTCTTGAGAGCCAAAAGCACTAACCTATAGGTGGAATCCTGTCCAAAGCCTTGTGGTTCGTTCCTTGTGCTAGGTCCCGCTAGTTGTCTCTTGGCTGCCATGGTTGAGGGTGATTATGTGAAGTGAGGAAGGTTGTGATGTAAGTTAAGAGATGTTTTTGTAGAGATTTGTGGTGTGGATCTAATAGAGAGTGGAAAAATATGAGTTTTGGTGAAATTTTGAGTGAATTTGAGTGAGTAAAGAGGGAGATATAGAGGAAGGAAGTTTAGAGTGAGAAAGGGAGTATGGAGGTTTTGAAATTGTAAAGAGAGAAAAAGAGATAAGATAATGAGAGGTGAGAGAAGAAGAAAGGAAGAAGAAGAAAGAAAAAAGGAAGGAAGGAGAAAGAAAGAGGGACGCACGGGTGGGGGTGGGGGTGCTCCGCGCCCGGGTCAAGTGCTACTCGCCTAGAGGGAGGGTTATTCGCCAGGGGGTCCGGGCAAAATGCCAGTTTTCTTCAATTTTCATAAATAATCTAAGTGTCCCAAAAACGGGTTGCGCGCCCGGGACGGGTGCTATGCGCCTGGAGGGCGTCATTCCACCCGGGGGGTGGGGGCCCAAAGTTTTGAAAAAAATTCTAAGTATGGGAAAATGGGTTGCGCGCCCGGATCCCCTGCTGTCCGTCCGAACCCACTCGGGCGAGCTGCTCTCCGTGCGCTTTTCGCCCTTTTCGCCTCAATTTCACCTATGAACACACCAAAAACACTTGGGAAAATTGTTAGTCCCTCACTCTCACAAAACCTAAGAATAGAGCTAAAGTCCCTACTAAACTTTGAAAATAAAAATGAAAAAGCTATAAAAAAACTAAACTAACTACGGGTTGCCTCCTGTAAAGCGCTTCTTTAAGGTTATTAGCTGGACCATATTACCTCATAGCTCATTGGGGGTGTGGGTTTTGGAAAGCGATTTCCTCAACCAAGACAACAGTATCACCTTTATAGTAGTGCTTGAGGCGGTGTCCATTAACCTTGAATTGTTCGCCTTTTTCGTTATGAACCCCTACGAATCCATACTTACTTACCATAGTGACAATGAAAGGGCTGATCCAGCTAGACCTCAAATTTCCTGGAAAAAGCTTCAACCTAGAGTTGAATAACAAGACCATGTCACCCACTTGGAACTCCTTTCTTATGATTCGCTTATCGTGCCATTTCTTAGTCTTTTCATTGTAGATTTAGCGCTATCATAGGCTCCCAATCGAAACTCATCTAGCTCATTTAATTGAAGTAACCGCTTCTCACCTGCAAGCTTTGCATCCATATTGAGCTCCTTTACCGCCCAGTAAGCTTTGTACTCAAACTCAACCGGTAAATGGCACGCTTTCCCGTACACTAATCAATATGGAGATGTACTGATAGGTGTCTTGAACGTCGTTCTATATGCCCATAGTGCATCATGAAGCTTGCTAGTCTAGTCTTTCCTTGACTTTGCAACTGATTTCTCCAGGATAGCTTTGATTTCTCGATTCGAGACCTCCAATTGCCCACTAGTTTGTGGGGGGTATGTTAATCCTATTTTGTGGTAGACACCATACTTCTCTAGCAGCTTATCTAACCTCTTCTCATGGAAATGCGTTCCCCCATCACTGATGATAGCTCTAGCGACTTCGAACCTAGGAAAACTAACCTGGTTGAACAATCTCAAAACGGTGTTAGAATCACAATGGGAGGTAGCAAGAGCTTCCACCCATTTAGAAACATAATCCACAGCAACCGTTATGTAGCGATTACCGTTAGAAGAAGGAAAGGGACCCATTTAATCAATACCCCAAACATCAAAAATTTTGACTTCTAAGATACCCATTTGAGGCATTTCTTGCCTTTTGGAGATATTACCTGTTCATTAGCACGAATCAGAAGACATGACAAAATCTCTAGCATCCTTCAGTAAAGTAGGACAATAGAAACCAGACTGCAATACCTTAAACACTATCTTCGAAGGGCCTGCATGTCCACCATAAGGTGATGAATGGCAATGGCTTAGAATCCCATAAAACTCCCAATCAGGAACACATCGTCGGTAGAGACCATCAGCACATTCCCAAAATAAATTCGGGTCATCCCAAAAACGCCGTCTGACATCATGAAGGAACTGCTTCTTCTGTTGTGATGAAAGATTAGGAGGCAAGACACCACCTACAATATAATTAGCAAACTATGCAAACCATGGTGATTTAATTGCAACTAAAAGTAAGTGATCATCAGGGAATGAATCATCAATAGGAACGAGCTCTGCATCTTCGAATCGAATCCGAGATAGATGATCAGCTACTACATTTTCTGCTCCCTTCTTATCACGAATCTCGAGATCAAACTCTTGCAGCAATAGAATCCATCTGGTCAACCTTGGCTTTGCTTCCTTCTTGGCTAGGAGGTACTTCAAAGCAGCATGGTCAGTGTGAACAATCACTTTAGAGCCCAACAGATATGATCTGAACTTGTCAAGTGCATATACAACTGCTAGCAGCTCCTTTTCAGTAGTGGCATAATTAACCTGAGCTGGATCAAGTATCTTGCTGGCATAATAGATTGCATGGGGAACCTTGTCCTTCCTTTGACCCAAAACGGATCCAACTGCATAGTCACTGGCATCACACATGATCTTGAACGGGAGGTCCCAATCAAGAGATTGGATGATAGGTATAGAAATAAGTGTCTGTTTAATCCTGTTAAAAGACTCAACACACTCATCAGTAATATAAAAATCAGCATCCTTCAAAAGCAATTGGGTTAGTGGTTTCGCAATCTTACAAAATCTTTAATGAACCTGCAATAAAAACTTGCATGACCCAAAAAGCTTCTTACCCCTTTGACATTCACAGGAGAGAGAAGTTGCTCTACTACCTGAGTCTTTGCTTTATCAACCTCAATACCTCTTTTGGAGATTAAATGTCCAAGCACAACACCTTTAGTAACCATAAAATGACACTTTTTCCAATTCAACACTAAATTCACCTCTTCACATGTCACAAGCACTTTGGTTAGATTTTCCAAACAAGCATCAAATGAAGTTCCATAGACACTAAAATCATCCATAAAAACTTTCATAATTGATTCAATGTAGTCAGAAAATATACTCATCATGAAACGTTGAAAGGTAGCAGGGGCATTACATAAACCAAAGGGCATTCTACGATATGCAAAAGTACCATATGGACATGTAAAGTAGTTTTCTCTCTATCATCTGGATGAATGGGGATTTGGAAGAATCCCGAATAACCATCGAAATAGCAAAAATACTTATGCCTAGCTAGTCTTTCTAACATTTGATCAATGAAGGGGAGGGGAAAGTAATCCTTTTTGTAGCAATATTCAGTTTTTGTAATCGATACACATACGACAACATATGACAACTGTAGTGGGAACTAATTCGTTTTTATCATTACGAACAACAACGGTCCCACCTTTCTTAGGTACTACCTGAACTAGACTGACCCATCTAGAGTCGGGAACAGAATAAATAATACCAGCATCAAGTAATTTAATAACCTCTTTCTTAACAACTTCCTGCATGTTAGGATTCAAACGACGCTGACCCTGTATGCATGGTTTATGACTATCCTCTAAGTGAATACGATGCATGCAAAAATTAGGACTAATACTAGTTAAGTCATCAATAGTGTAACCGATAACCTTCTTATGACATTTAAGCACAGATAACAATTTCTCAAGTTGACTATCGGTAAGTGAAGCACTGACAATAACAGGATATAGTTCTTTTTCATCTAGAAATGCATATTTAAAATTAGAGGGAAGAAGTTTCATCTCAGGTTGTGTTACCTCCTTTACCGAACAAGCATCTTGGGGCAACTGCAGGAATTGACAGTTGCTTCCTGAATCGGTATCCAATCCTGAAAGGGCTTGAATTAATTCATCTGATTCCTTATTGCCTTCACATGAAATCACATTCAAACACAAAATAGCCTCTACAAGATCCTTTTTAAGGGATCGAGGCAAGTCATCATAAACAATCTCTTAAATTATATCAACTCTATAACATGATTGTTCTAACATAGGACTTTTTAATGCACTTACAGGTTAAAAGTAACCTTGTCATCACCTAAAGAAAGAGTCAAACTACCATTCTTTACATCAATGACAGCTCCTGCAGTATTTAAGAATGGTCTACCTAAAACAATAGGGATGTGTGCATCCTCCTCCATATCCAACACTACAAAATCAACGGGAATAAAAAACTTCCCAACTCTTACCGGAACGTCCTCCAAAATACCTTTAGGGTATTTCACAGTCCTGTCCGCCAACTGCAAGGTAATGTTAGTAAACTTAAAAGAACCCATATCTAATTTCTTACAGATAAACAACGGCATAACACTAACACTGGCCCATAAATCACATAAAGCCTTATCAACAAAAAGTGGACCAGTGTTACAAGGTATCAAAAAACTTTCGGGATCCTTGAGTTTAGGTGGAGACTTATTCTGAAAAATAGCACTACATTTTTCAGTTAAAGCAACAGTCTCTACTGAACTCAATTCCTGCTTCCTGCTCAATATGTCTTTCAAAAACTTAGTATATGTAGGTACCTGTGTAATCAAGTCAGTAAATGGCGCAGTAACCTGCAAATTTTTAACAATGTCGAAAAACTTACAGAAATGATTATCATTCTTACTTTGATCTACCCTATGCGGGAAGGGTAGTGGCACCTTAGGAGGTGTCAATGTATCAACTAGCTTGTCAGCTACCGGGACTCTCTTCGCCGAGTCATCTTTCTCCTTAGAAGGTGTAGGATCTGCGATCTCCACAATCACCACATTGCTGGTCTTGCCAGTCTGTACTCCTATATTTGAATTAGCATCATTCGTGGGAATCTTAGGACCTTCATAGTGGGTCCCTCTTCTGGTAGTAATGGAGCTGCAATTCTCTCTCTGAGCCGGTGGGTTTGGTTGAGGAGGTAGTTAACCGTGCTGCCGCTGAGTTGTGGACTGTGCAATCAGAGCTAGTTGGGTTTCTAGTTTCTTATTGTGAGCCTGCATTGCTTCCATATTCTTCTGCATCTGCAACATAATATTCTTCAGCTCTGAAATTTCATCACTAGGTTGAGCTGGTGGTGCTGGCAATAGTGGTCTGCTGAAACCTGGTGGGTGTGGTGGTACAAATCGTTGCATCTTTTGGTGAACCTGCTGACGTGGTATAGTTTGCAGAGGATTCTGCACATTATTGCTGTTCTTGTAGGAAAAGTATGGATGATCCTTCCACCCTGGATTGTATGTATTGGAGATTGTTCTTGTAGGCTTAGAAGGCACACACTTGCTCTACCGAATTGTGACATGATTGGGAGCTGTAACCGAATAAACCACATGAATCGCAGAAAGGCTCAGTGCATCCCGAAAGTGCAGCCATTGCAATTACAGGTGATGGTGGAGGAGATGTAGTACCAACCTTATCGAGCTTCTGGCATTGATCTGTGAAGCTAAACATTCATATTTATCATCAACCACATGCTTTCCACCTTTCTTCGAATGTCCCCTGGGATTGCCAAACTGTGAATTATGAATAGCAATTTCTTCGATTAACTCATATGCAGCATTAACCTCTTGGTTCATGAATTGACCAGTGGTAGCTGAATCTAATAATGTTCGACTCTCATTCCCTAAACCATTATAGAATGACTGGACCAGGAACCACTTCTCAAGACCATGATGTGGGCACAATCTCAATAGACTTGAATCTCTCCCATGCTTCATACAATGTTTCATCTGACTCCTGGTGGAAGTTCGTGATCTTACTCCGAAGGGTTGCAGTTCGCTCTGGAGGGTAATATTTCCTTTGAAATGCTAGAGCTAACTCTTCCCAATTGTTGATGTTATCCATATTAAGACTGTTCAACCAAGTACGGGCCTTGTCTTTCAGTGAGAACAGGAACATCATTCTTCTAATGTACTCCTGAGATACCCCAACTTGCTTAATCATACCACAATACTGCATGAAGTTATTCAAATGCAACATCGGATCCTCCATTAATGTTCCTCCAAACTGATTCCTTTTTACCATATTCACCAGAGCTGGCTTTAGTTCAAAATTTAGAGCCTCAGTATTAGGGAACCGAAAACCACCTCCATCTGTTGCAGAACTGGGCTGGGAATAATCCTCCAATCATCGTGGTCGCAGCGGCGGCGGAGGCGGAGGCTGTGCATCATTATTCGGTATGTTGTTTTCGTTAATATGTGACTCTGTCATTTCTTCCCTGTCAGAATTATTAGAAATGCTCAAAACAGAAAAGAGTTGTGACAAATCCGATAGTATCCTTTCAGAAAGAATAACTCTACGCAATCTCCACTTCCTCCTACGACTCCGTTTATGCAATGAACATTCTGGTTCAGGATCAATCCAAACCGGCATGCAAACCTAGTACCTGCACACGAATTGAAACTGCAGATATCCGTAAGAACTGCCTCAAAGAACAGTGGGTTCCTTGAGACAAAATGAAAAATCAAAAATAGGACAAAATAACCCGATTAGTAGAAATTAAAGTATTGCCTCCCCGACAACGGCGATAAAATTTGGTAGGGACAGTCGTATACCTATCAAAAACACCTACTACTCTAACTACGTAGACAGGGAAGTAGGGATCGTATCCACAGGGAAGCAAGCAATTCTACTAACTCTAAAAAGTCAATTTGTCGTAAGGGGCCTTTAAATATTGGGTTTTGACCAAAAAGTTGACTAATACTAGGAATGGAATCAACTAAGAAAAGAACTCTATGACTAAGCCTAGGGCGTCAGTTCACCACAAATCAACCAATGAATTGCACACAATTAATTAACCGATTATTAACTTCATGAATTAAGGTTCACTAATTCTCTCGAATCTACTCTCCTTTAAAACTTCTCTAATTGCTTTCGCTCACTCAGACTCATTTTGCCTATTGTCCCTATGATCTAATTGTGGTAATCTTACCTCTCGGTATCGATTTTGGTGGTGATTTATGGTGATTTTGGGAGGCGAATTTTGGTGGCTTCGCTTTGAGTTAAGTTTCGATTTTTGGTTGTTTTTTTTTTGGCTTTGATTTTGTTGATTTTTATTTTTCAATTTTGATTTTACAGAGTGAGTAAGTATGAGTGAATGGGTAAGTGGGTGAGTGAGGGACTGACTGTGTGAGACTATGACTGTTTATGTGACTGTGAGGGAATGATTGTGTGAGACTATGACTGAGTGTGTGTGTGTGAGTGAGTGACTGAGTGAGGGAGTGGCTGAGTGTGTGTGTGTGGGGGATTTTTACTGACTGTACATGAGAGTGTAAGTGAGTGAGTGAGTGCGTGAGGGAGTGAGGGAGGGAGGGACTGAATGTGTGTGTGAGTGAGGGGGTGGCTGAGTGTTGTGTGTGTGAGATTTTTACTGACTGTGAGAGTGTGAGTGAGTGAGGGAGGGAGGGAGGACTGAGTATGTGTGTGAGTGAGGGACTGAGTGAGTGTGAGTGTGTGAGTCAGTCCCTCAGTTTAAGGTGTTGGTTTTGGGTTTGGCTGTTTGTGGTTTTTGGTTTTTGGATGATTTGACTGGGATTGAACGATTGAGGACATGAGATGAATTGGTTCATTTTGATCTGAGTTTTTTG
This sequence comes from Suaeda aralocaspica, assembly GCA_016808085.1. Lineage (NCBI taxonomy): Eukaryota > Viridiplantae > Streptophyta > Magnoliopsida > Caryophyllales > Amaranthaceae > Suaeda > Suaeda aralocaspica. The sequence goes on from PYUH01000274.1 coordinate 114,800, forward strand.
GGGTGGTTTGCTTTTAGTTCTGATTTGATTTTTTGATATCATTTGGTTTTGATCTGATTTTTTGTGATGATTTGTTTTGATTAAGATCTGGTTTGGTTCTGATTTGCTTTTGGTTTTGATCTATGAATTACTTACAGATTGCATGAATGAATGAGTTGTGTATAGCTGTGCTGATTTGTCACTAAAGAGTTGTTGCTGCTTGCTTTGCCTCTCCTGTTCAGCTGCTTCTCATTCTTCTTTGTAGCTATTCTGCTTATGCTGGTGTTGCTGCCATTGTCATTGCTTTGATGCTATTGTTCTGCATGTGTTTATGCTCATGCCTTTTGAAGTGTTTTTTGTAATCGAAATATAATTTAGATGAAAAACAATGTTTATTATGTATGTGTAACATTTGAACTTTCATTTTAGCTTAAAAATGCGGAAAAAAAATGTGTACTTATTTGTTGCGGTTTTCTAGAAACCGCAACAAATAATATTAATTTTTTTTGGAAGGAATGTACTTATTTGCTGCGTCTTTTTAGAAAATCCACGGCAAATAATGTCAATTCCCTCCAAAAAAAATATCCTTATTTGCTGCGGTTAAACCAGAGCAAATAAGTTGTAGACTTTTTGCTACTACACTAAGTATTGCGGTTAAAAACCGCAGCAAATACCTGGGTTTTAATCACAGCAAAAGCCTTTTTTTGTACTAGTAAAAGTCCTTTTTGATCAGCATGTACATGTTTTTAGTTCTTTTGAAGTGAGTCAATTGTCAAAGCTAGTGAGTATTACTTGCATTTCTAGTCGACTTCCGCATTAGGATTGAGTGACTACCCTTAACCACTTGCATGAGGTGTGAGATGTGGGTTTGGGTTCTCAAAATTTGCATTTTATGCACTTATTGCATTTGCATTCTTATTTGGGATTAAGGGTGAGCTTCATTGTTTATGCTCAATTTTATGTGTGGAGTGACACCGAGTGAGCTACTCTAGTCATCGACTTCTATTTCTTGCATGGTTGGCTTATTGATTTTGATTTAAGTGGATGGCGGTCAAGGGATTTTGATGGGTTGGTTGAGGAACTTACATACTCGGAATTGCTTGAGTTGATTTGTTTTTCAAAGTTAAAGGGGTGAAGTCATTTTTTGTTTAGTTGTTTGCTTGAGGACAAGCAAAGACTTGGCTTGGGGGAGTTTTATAAGTTCATTTTATATTCATTATTTGCCCCTAGTTTATATTAGTTTTTGGCTCTAACAAAGCTCTTTTGAGCCTACTCTACTAACTTTCATTGCTTTTAGTACTGGTTGCTTTGGTTTGTCATTTATTGCAGGAATTGATGCTTTTGTGTCAGTTTTCGCTTTATCCCGAGCACTTGGCAAGTTAGTGAGAGTCCTGACCAATTTGAGAAGTTTTGAGAAGGCTAGGACATGATTTAGAAGCCTTTGGGAAGCGTAGAAGTCGAGTTTTAGAGGTTACGAGCGAAGCCGGAAGCCCGAAGACTCCCCGATCAGTCCGCCCGACCCGAGTTCACTGTGCCTGGTTCGGGTGCATCACACCCGGCCGACCGAGCACAGTGACTTTTACCTGTTTTCTGGCTCGTTTTCACCTATTTTCGACTAGGTACTTAATGTAATTTAGTAATTTTTCCTAGGGTTTACACACACATTGTCATTATTCTAAAACCCTAGTTTTAATTTACACACACATTGTCATTATTCTAAAAACCTAGTTTTAATTAGTGTCTCTCTCTAGAAGTTCTCTTGTGGAATCCTTTCAATCATTCAATTCAATAAAAGTCCAGGTTTGTATTCAATCCTTAATTTTAGTTCTTTTAATTCATGTTTAGTTTTAGTTTTTGTTTAGTTTATGTTTTTAGTTTTAGGTTTCTTATTCTTTTATGCCCTAATTTCTTGTTCTAGATTAGTTTAATAATCATTGTTAATTTATTAGTTTTAATTACGTTTATAGTTTTATTTTCTTTTATTGATTTAGTTTCTTTAATTTCCATCATGTGTGAGTAGTTTCTTTTCTAGGACTAGGGGATCTATGGATCGTTCTTGATGTTTTGTTCGTAGTTGTTAATTTGATTGTTGATGTTCTTGAAATCCTGTTGTCAATTATTTTTGCGTTCAGTTAAATACTGGTCAGGTTTNGTTTTTCAAAGTTAAAGGGGTGAAGTCATTTTTTGTTTAGTTGTTTGCTTGAGGACAAGCAAAGACTTGGCTTGGGGGAGTTTTATAAGTTCATTTTATATTCATTATTTGCCCCTAGTTTATATTAGTTTTTGGCTCTAACAAAGCTCTTTTGAGCCTACTCTACTAACTTTCATTGCTTTTAGTACTGGTTGCTTTGGTTTGTCATTTATTGCAGGAATTGATGCTTTTGTGTCAGTTTTCGCTTTATCCCGAGCACTTGGCAAGTTAGTGAGAGTCCTGACCAATTTGAGAAGTTTTGAGAAGGCTAGGACATGATTTAGAAGCCTTTGGGAAGCGTAGAAGTCGAGTTTTAGAGGTTACGAGCGAAGCCGGAAGCCCGAAGACTCCCCGATCAGTCCGCCCGACCCGAGTTCACTGTGCCTGGTTCGGGTGCATCACACCCGGCCGACCGAGCACAGTGACTTTTACCTGTTTTCTGGCTCGTTTTCACCTATTTTCGACTAGGTACTTAATGTAATTTAGTAATTTTTCCTAGGGTTTACACACACATTGTCATTATTCTAAAACCCTAGTTTTAATTTACACACACATTGTCATTATTCTAAAAACCTAGTTTTAATTAGTGTCTCTCTCTAGAAGTTCTCTTGTGGAATCCTTTCAATCATTCAATTCAATAAAAGTCCAGGTTTGTATTCAATCCTTAATTTTAGTTCTTTTAATTCATGTTTAGTTTTAGTTTTTGTTTAGTTTATGTTTTTAGTTTTAGGTTTCTTATTCTTTTATGCCCTAATTTCTTGTTCTAGATTAGTTTAATAATCATTGTTAATTTATTAGTTTTAATTACGTTTATAGTTTTATTTTCTTTTATTGATTTAGTTTCTTTAATTTCCATCATGTGTGAGTAGTTTCTTTTCTAGGACTAGGGGATCTATGGATCGTTCTTGATGTTTTGTTCGTAGTTGTTAATTTGATTGTTGATGTTCTTGAAATCCTGTTGTCAATTATTTTTGCGTTCAGTTAAATACTGGTCAGGTTTAATTGTTAGTCTAATATTGTCGAAATCGATACCGAGAGGGAAGATTACCACAATTAGATCATAGGGACAGAAGGCAAAACGAGTCTAAGTGAGCGAGAGCCATTAGAGGAGTTTTAAGGGCGACTAGATTCGAGTGAATTAGTGAACCTTAGTTCAGGGAGTCAACAATCGGTTAATTAATTGTGTTGCAATTCATTGGTTGATTCGTGGTGAACCGACGTCCTAGGCTTAGTTATAGGGTTATTTCCTTAGTTGATTTCATTCCTAGTAGTAGTCAACTTGTTAGTCAAAACCCAAAATACAAAGGCCCCTTACGGCAGAGTAACTTTTTAGAGTTAGTAGAATTGCTTGCTTCCCTGTGGATACGATCCCTATTTCCCTGTCTACATAGTTAGAGTAGTAGGTTATTTTTGATAGGTATACGACTGTCCCTACCAACTTCATCATAAATCCTAAATTAAATTCATTATTATTATAATTATTATTTTCGTTATTATCATTCAAGTTTTTATTCAAGCATTCAATCAAAGTTGTTGTTTTGACCACCGCACATAAGGTACTGCAAATGAGGCCGACATAATCAACATCTTCATCTTGAATTCTTCAAATTGAGTTAGTTTGTTTGTTTTAATTACTTTATTAGATATTTCACATGTTTAATTAAATTCCTGAAATATTGATTAAATCATGGCTTGAATTCAAATTAAAATCAATCTTAAGTAAAAACATTAATTAGGTTGTTTATGTGATTTAAATGCTTATTGTTTAATGCTTTTAATTACTTAGAACTCGTGTTTAATTATAAGACCTAAAAGCATGTTTTCACATATTAAAGATAAATCATTGCAAATCGACTTAGGAATCTAAATCTTGACTAATTCGTTAAACGGTCACCCTCACATGTTATTTAGAAAATATGTGTGCACTAATCAAAACCTGCGTAGCAATATTTATGTGTTTTAGGATTAGACAGGAAATACCTATGCTATGAATCAATATTATGATTATGAAAATACATATGACACCAATTAGAGGCTGCTATACACGGGGGAACATTGTGAACCTACAAAGCACGAGGACTTCTAGGGTACAGAGAAATCCGTCCCAGGGACGGCTTTTGGGTACAGGGAAGGTGTGGGGTCGGTCGGAAAACATCTCGGGTTCGTCCAGATTTGGGTGGGGACGAGTACGTGTGTCTTTTTAGGGACATTTTGGAGTACAAATTTACCAAAACTAAGCATCCCCAAGGCAACATTCGAAGAGATAAAGACGACTGCTTTCAAGGCAATGGCAGCGGCAGCATCTTTCATCAACTATGGTGAAGTGGAATAGTTGTTTTCAAATTGACGATGGCATTGAAGTATTGAAATGATGAAAGTCATTATATTTGTTAGTGATTTGTTTTGAAAGGGAAATAATTAGGTGTGGTGGGGTGTACTACTATATTGTACTCTCTCTTGCTTTGTTGAAGACTTGTGATGATCTCTTTCTTCTATGCTCTTCTGTTTCTTTTTCTTTTTAATTAATTTTTTTTTGCTTGTTATTATTCTTTAATTTTTTTAATTATTTATATTCTTAATTTTTTAATTGTCGATTCCATGCCGTTCCCATTTTTTAAATTTTAGGTTTTGCCGTTTTTCGTCCCTATCCCCGTTTTCGTTTTTAACTTCGAATCCGACACCGGCCGTGCAACCTAGTTGTGAACTAATCTTGTCTTTACCCTCGTCCTCATTTTCATTTTTGACTTCAAATCCAATTCCATGCAACCTAGTTGTGAACTACTCTCGTCCTTACCCTCGTCCCCGTTTTCGAGGGTAAGTACTACATTATTATCGTTTTTCTAAAAAAACGATACTAATAGACACTCTATTATTAGCATCATTATTTTGATCAAATGATACTAATAGACATACTATCAGTATCGTTTTTTCACAAATGAAACTAATAGTGCTGTTTTAAAAGAGAAAAACTGGGAATGTGAATTTCTTGGGCCATATATTCGCAATTAATATGCATCTTCCCGCAATTTCCCTAATATTGAATCTGTATAATTTAAAATAATGTAATTATTTTATTAATTAATTAAAAATTGTAAACGATACATACATATATATATATATGTGTAATACAATATCTATTCTTATAAAATATATTTTACAAGAAGTTGGATGTTTATGAACTAACTAAATTAAATGTATGAATATTAATATAAACTAATACATGATTTATTTAATTTGCATCAGACAATAAGAAAATTATTTTGAAGAACCTCATCTATTGCTCGCGAACCTCATCCAACTCTCTATTGGTATATGGGGCAGATCTTCCAATATAGTCCTTCAAAAAATTGAAAATATAAAAATGTATAAGTAAGGAATAAGTGAGAACTTTAACGTTAAGAGAAAGGGTAATATACCACGAAGAAGATGAAGAGTGCATAAACGAAACAAAAGGAAAACACCCCCAATTCCCCATTCCCTTTGTAGTTTGAACAATATAATAGTAAGTAGGAAGTACTGAGTAGTAGGGTTTCAAAACAAAAACAAACAAACGAACAAACAAACAAACAAACAATGGTGGAGGAGGCTAAAGCTCAACTAACTCTGGCACACCTCACAACTCAACTCAAATTAGAGGTCAATCCGAGTTAAAACATCGATAGCCATAACTCTGAACAGAGTGCAAGCAATCATACAATTTATTCCGACCAACAATACAATTACCTTAGTAAAAATATATACTACCTTTTTACTTAATATAGTGCAAGCAATGACTAGGCCACCTAAAGCATTAGATATATTCTGCCATTTTAAACTGCAATAAACAGAAAATTCAATCAAATCAAAATAAAATTTAAATAAAGAAAGACGTAGAGAATTATGCAAACTAGAAGACATGAGATCAAACGACTCAAATCAGAAGACATCATTTTCCACTCAAACGAACTGATAAAAGAACCACAAAGAAAATAGAAAAACAACATCTGAAACCAAGCATAGAACATTGAAGCCATAGTCCCAAAATTTTGGGTTGGCTACATGAACCAAAGCCAAAATTTCTTGCGTGATCATCAACATTTTGTTATGATATGGTGAGAAGAAGCAAACTACAAGTACTTCTTAATTTTCCAGAGAAGTTAAAGGAAAAGCAAGCAATCATCCGCATCGATCCATATAGATAATAAATTACCCACTTCATCAGTCATCAACCCATAAACAACAGAAGCAAATGTTATCGTTAGACCAACAATTGCACATTCAATACTCATGTTCTATTTTACTTAAGTACTGAAATTCTCATAGAAGCAAGTGATGACCATGTGATTTATAACTAGATAATTAAAATAAGTAAAGTATAGTCAAATTACAGAGTTATACCTAAAATGAACATCTACAGCACACATTTACAGTGATTCACAGTTGTATATATAGTAGCCTACTAGATTCAGTGGTGCTGAACTTGCACCTACACAGGCCGCCGTAAAACCACCAGCTGCTAAGCCAACACAATTGGGTCCATTTTACAATTTGTTTCATTATGCTGGGGACTTAAATTAGGTTTGCACAGGAATCTAACTTGTGGTTCAACAATTTATACAAGGCCAAAAACCAAAGAAGTGAAGTGGAGAGGTGTCAAAAAATTTGGATTACAATAACTATTATTAATTCCTTACACTAACATAGCCTAGGCTCTTTTAATAAGGCTAAACCAATCAACTTATCTCTGTATCTCATATATACATATTGAGATTCCTCCTTCACCAGATTCAGTTTTGGAGAGTATAATCAATTTTAATCACTTACTACCATACTCAAATATTACTCATTTGATTACTATCAAATTCAGATAAGAATGTAGCTTTTGTTTGCTAAGTATTCAATTATCTATCAGATTAAGGAAACATCATTTTAATAGTATGTGCTTAGTTATATTTTTGCCTTCAATTTGTTTATATATATATATATATATATATATATTTTTTTTTTTTTGGACAAGCAAAGAACAACTAGTTTCTCCAAATAAGATCAACAACACATGAATCTAAAAGGAACCGCAACTTCACCAAAATCCCAAAAAAACCTCCAACTATTAGTACTAAACAATAGTAGCAAATCAAAGGCAAAGGAACACCTCTAAATACAATCAACAACACATAAATCTAAAAGGAAGTAGTGTTCATAACCACTTCCTCTCTGCAACTTCACAAATCCCAAAAAACCTCCAACTCTAAGTACTAAAGAGCACACTTGCAACCCAAAAGACAAAAGGTAATGATTAGTGGTGAAAGTTCGGTGTACGGTTTGGATTGTAGGAAACTCCAAATCCAAACTATCTTATTTCGGTTTATGAATTTCCACTTCAATCCAAACCAATCTAAATTTCAGTCCAAACCAAACCAGACCAAAAAAATTCGGTGTTTGGGTTTTGGATCCAAACCAAACCGAATTTCTAGTCATACTTAATTGTTTACCAAAAATCTAGAAAATTCGATCTTGAACCTTGGTATAATGCCTTACGTTCAAACTAGTTCAAAATTTATGTTCCGCAATAACAAATTAGAAACAAAGAAAAGTTAAATATTAGGGTTAATAGTAGTAGTTTACATCATTCTTTAAAATAACACCAAGTTAGTTAGTTTAAAATTTCAATAATACTAGGTAAGTGTTGAATCAATTGATTGAAGATCGATGTGTTAAGGAGTGAAAGAAATGACGCAAAAGAACAAGGACTGTAGAACAAATAATGAAAAAGAATAGTGACTTTGAGGGATTGAGGTATTTAGCTAGAGAAAGTAAAAGAAGGAATGAAGAACGAAATTAAAAAAGAATTAACTACAAAAGGCGAAAAATGAAGAACATAAGGAACATGGGATTTAAAGAGAGTCCAAAGGAGATTGAAATAGAGTCACTAACTCCATTTATATTTTTAGGGTTTTATTCATTTTTGAGCCTTAAGCCTTTGATATAATTTAAGCTTCTATACGGTTTGGTGTACGGTTTGGAGTTCGGTTTCTAGTTCTCCGCACCAACTCCAAACCGAACACCAAATTTTTAAAAAATTTCGCTCCAAACCTCTCCAGAATTATAAAAAGACCGAACCATAATTTAAAAATGGTTTGGTGCGGTGTGGTTTTCGGTTTTAAACCGAATTAGTTTCACCCCTAGTAATGATAAGAAACAATTAAATCATGAGACATCGTATCTTTATTTGCTTGACATCACCCTTACATTCGCTAACTTGCTTGACTATCTCATTCATGTACTTCATTACTTAGTAGCCACAACCTAAACCACCTATTTATTGGGCGCACTAACAAAATTACAAAAAAGTAGTGTAAGATTGTCTTAACAACTTGTCAGCATTATAAAAGAAAATTTTTTGTAGTACTCAAATAAGAGGTAAATATAAGACTCAACCGTATACCTCGATTCGTGTAACCAACACCATTTTAGTATTTTCTTTTATCCTTGATCTGTACGACTTTTAAGTACGATAACAAAATTCAAGATGTAAAAGTCCTACCAAACTAAATCAACACTTGCCCTGATCAATTTATAAAATGATATCAAAAGACAAACAACTAACAAGAGGCCATGGTACTACAATTCATAAGTACTTACAGGTCAAACACATTTTTGTAGCTTTGTTGACGTGGTGGTTGATGTGCCAATGGGTAGAGTTGATAAATTATGCCGTCACATAAATCAATGGCCATGAGAATCCAGTGGTTGCTATGAAAAAAACAATACATGATCATTGTGTCCAAATATAACTAGTACATTGCATGCAAATTAGAAAGTAAGAAAGAACCATTTCATACTTTGAATCTTTCCTTTCTAGTTTGTTGTTGAAAGCGTGCTTCACATACTTCACTACATCAAAGAAACTTCTCTTGAATTCTGATCCAGACAATCTGTGGGGATACAAGAAGGAGGTAGCTGTAATAAATTCTTGAAGGAGGTAGCTGTAATTCAAAACCAAATAAATCACAATATATTTACGTAATCGCATCAATAAAGGCAAATATACACTTTAGAAGGTTTACCAGATGTTCACATGGATCACCGACACATTTATACACACTCCTCTAACAAGTTCATCAACGTCGGTATAAGTGAAATAAATATGTTGGTCTTCTTGGAGATACAACTTTGGTGCCTTGAACAAGACACATACACTGTCATGATTATCCTCAGCCATCAACATGTGCAACAAGTCACACTCTAGAAGATAAGGAACTTCACCCATTTGAGAAGTTGGTATGTGAGTCCGTTGTGACTCCTGTATTCCAAGAGGTTCACACTACCTACGCCTTCTTTGCTTTGCGACACTGTCATCTTAACAACATCCTACACATTTATACAATTGTAGTTTAAAATCAAGATATCCTTTGTTAGTTGTCATCACATGGAATAACCATCAATACAAGATACTAAACAAAGTTATACAACCATAAACTAACTCTAAGGATTTGCATACTAACCGCGTCCTCAAATATCACCATAGATTTAGGCCAACTCATAAAATAATCCTCAGCTTTACCAAGCTTAGTTTCACCATCAGGCGACGGGAAAAGAAACTCCACTAATTTGTAGTCCTCGTATGGATGGTCAATGTTGACCTTATAGTGTTCGGGCAACATTAAGGATGTATGAATTACAGAGCTTTCACTAGGATACAATGTTCCACCACCAACAACACTAGGTTACCGTCATCATCAGTCATAGCAAGACGGCATTTTTGGGGCCCCGCCTATGATAGAAAAACAAAGTGTGTAATGGAGAAAAATAATTGCTGTTGATGTTTAATCATACTAATATTTTTGTTGCTCATCATTTAATCTTTGTGCTTAGTTAAATATCACGCATACATGTAGTAACATATTTATATATGGAGTACTTATTTATTTAAATAAGTGGAAGGTTTACTAAAGAAGACCCCTACTGGAGTCTTTCAATTCAGTGCAAGAGGTGGTTTCGAGCTCACTTCCTTATTTCCCACTAAGTTCCATCGAGGATAATGAGGCAATAGCTTCAATCATCATTTCCAATCGAGCAATAGTTGCTTCAAGTGCATCTATCTCCTTATCCCTATATTTCCTTCCTTTCTGAGGTCCCTTCCCAAATGCCTTTCGAAGGCCAAATCCAACACCAGATCGACCAATCCCTTAGTAATCCCTTTTCCGAAGAGCCTTACATAAAGTGTCATTATCGACCTCTGAAGTAGAAACAACTCCACTTTCTTTATCTTTTGACTCCTTTTTCAAGTGTTCCATCTATAAGTAGAAATAAACATTATGAGAAACAAATAACACAAGTATTATGGCTTCATAAAATTCACTTGCTACTTGTTTTCAAGAAAATATTTTAAAGTGTTTATAATTAGTAAAACAACTTACAACTTGGGACACTACTCTAACCGTGTCACATTTTGTTGGATCAACTTCCCATTTTCCAACCCACGTACGGCGTTGATGTGCTAGACACCACTAGAGCGCTCGATTTTTCACTTTGGAGATCACCGCACTACTCTCTTCAGTAGAGTTCTCAGTAGGAGGAAGTGGAAGTCTTTCCTCCTTTACCTAAACTTTCCTTTTTTTTGTTGTGACTACTCTTTTGACCAAGTGCATGACGGTGGATGTTGAATGGAAGTGGCAATGGAGGAGGTCAGGCTAAGACCTCGAGTGTTGGAAAGCTGAATATGATGGCACGAAGTGAAGTGGATGCTAGTAAGGATGTGATTACTGGTACTTTATCTATTCACTCTCTTCTTATTAAAGTTTTGTTTAATTCTGGTGCAACGTATTCTTTTGTATCCACTAACATTTTGGAAAAGTTAACGCCTATTTTGGGAAAAGTAGATAAAATAGATATGTCAATACTGTTACCATCAGGATAAGTATAGTGTTCAAAGAGATTTTTGGATGTTCCAATTGAGATAGAAGGAGTGGAATTTAAGACTAACCTAATCGAGTTTGATTTGGGTGATTTAGAAGTGATCCAAGGGAGGGATTGGTTGAGTGAGCATAAGGCCGAGATTTTGTGTGAGCCACAGAAAATCTCGTTAGTTAATGAGGGTAAGAAGGTAAGCTATTGGAGGGCAGGAAGGCCAGAACACAATAAAATAGTGTTAGTGATGAGGTTTGCTAGGTATGTGAATAGAGATTTCGCAATTTACTTTTGTAGTTTGAGGGATGTAAATCATGTTGAGTGTTCTAAGCCCAAGGACATTGAGGTAGTGTATTGGACTTGTTTTTGGAGGAGATTCCGGGAATGCCACCGAAGCGAGAAATCAACTTCACCATAGACTTAGTTCCAGGAACGGCGTCTATTTCCAAAGCACCATATAGGATGGCACCTGCAGAAATGAGTGAGTTGAAGGAGTAGGTACAGGATTTACTGGAGAAGGATTACATTAGGGCTAGTGCTTCACCTTGGGGAGCGCCAGTGCTATTTGTAAAGAAGAAAAATGAAGTATGAGGTTGTGTATTGACTATAGGGAGTTGAATAAGGTGACGATGAAGAACAAGTATCCTACCGAGGATTGATGACTTGTTTGATCAGTTGAAAGGAGCTATTATGTTTTCAAAGATTGATTTGAGGTCAGGATACCATCAATTGAGGATTGCTAATGAGGACAATCAAAGACGGCTTTTGGTACGAGGTATGGGCGTTATGAGTTCACCGTATTGCCTTCTTGAGTTGACGAATGTGCCAGCAATTTTCATGGAACTAGAATAGGATCTTTCAGCGGTTCTTGGATAAGTTTGCGGTAGTGTTTATTGATGACATTTTGGTGTACTCTAAGAGTAGGGAAGAGCATGTGGAACATTTGAGGATGATTTGATGACACTAAGGGAGAATAAGTTGTATGCTAAATTCTCGAAGTGTGAATTTTGGTTGGAAAAAGTCGCATTTTTAGGACATTTTGTGTCAAAAGAGGGAGTTGAAGTAGATCTAGCCAAGATCAAAGCAGTGAAAGAGTGGCTATAACACCCAGGAATTTCCTAACTTTCATATTTTAGATTTCCAGAGATATAATATAGATATAAAAGAAAACAATAATAAATATACTTCCTACTTAACTAGGAATAATCATAGTATATATTGCCGTCACTTTGATAATGGCTAAGGCTTTTATCAAAGTACTACAGCGGAAGTCTTTAAAAACCAAAAACCAAATCAAAACTCATAATGAACTCAAAATAAACTCAAAAGCAAACTAAAGTTAAAAATAAAAAAGAAAACCAAATTAAATCTTTATTACACTTCAAAACCGTATTAACGGCCCTTCAAAACCAAATAAAGTTTAAACTTCAAAAACCAAAAGTCAACATCAATAGTAAATAATTAATGAGTCCACAAAACAAAGAAAACTACAATACAAGCGCTCACACTCCAACCCAGCATGATTGACTAGGCACACCTGTACCTGTAGCTTTCTCTTTATTCTAGACAACTACTCGCCATTGAAATGGGTCGTCGTAGGGCCAAAGCAAAGACAAATCCATGCACACATATACACACAATCAGCAAAGTTGAGTACATAAATACTAGAGACTATGCAAAACATGGTTAACAATAAAATAAAAGAAAAGAATAAACACACATACTTCTTACCATTGTCAGCTTTACATACTTGTGCATAGACTCAACTCTTATAATTTATTTATTATATTTAAACTTTGATTTTCGCATCGAACGGGTTTCCTTTCCTTAACAATCGCCCTATTGGGCACCAACTTGGGAGCAACTCCAAGAAGATATTACCTATGTCACATATAGTGACGGAATTTTAGCGCATTTAAAAATATAAAAGAGTACAACGTCTTGTACCCTAATTAGAAGTTATAGTAAACACCCATAACTCCCCCCATTGTTCATACTCAAGGTATATACGTTCCAAGAGTTTTGGTGCGAATCCTCTTTCACTTTACGTGATTAACCGGTTTAACAAATATTATGACTCAAGGAAAAGGTAAATAGTTAGCCACTCACAGTTAATGTGTTGTAAAGGGAGTTTAGTTTAATTAAAGGACACACAAGATTATTATTAGAATCACCTTAAATTCAAGATGATTAATATGGTTTTGTTTGATGCTATGCATTCTTTTATGTGTTGTTATGTGTGAGTCATGACATTGTTAAACCAGTTAAACACGTAAAGTGAAAAAGGATTCGCACAAAAACTCTTGGAACGTATATACCTTGAGTATGAACAATGGGGGGAGTCATATGGAACAGAGATCTATGACTTCTAATTGGGGTACAAGACGTGGTACTCTTTTATATTATTTTTAATCCGCTGGAACTCCATCACTTTATGTGACATAGGTAATACCTTCTTGGAGTTGCTCCTAAATTGGTGCCCAATAGGGCGATTTTAAAGAATAGGAAACCCGTTCGATGCGAAATCCAAAGTTTAAGTATAATAAATAATTTGTTTGAGTGGAGTCTATGCATAGGTGAAGAGTTGTCAATCGTAAGAAGTATGTGTGTTATACTTTTATTTTATTTTTTAATTTTGGTCATGTTTTGCGTAGTCTTTGGTATTTATGTACTACGGTTTGCTGATTGTGTGTGTTTGTGTGCATGGCTTTGTCTTTGATATGGCCCTACGGTAACCCACTTGGTGGCGAGTAGTTGTCTAGAATAAGAGAAAGCTACAGGTACAAGTGGGCATAAGTTAATCATGCTGAGATGGAGTGAGAGTGCTTGCATCATAGTTTTCTTAGTTTATTGCTTTATAGACTTTTTAGCTATTTATTGTCTAATGTTGACTTTTGTTTCGAAGTTTTAAGTTTATTTGGTTCTGAAGGGCCATTAATATGGTTCTGAAGTGTAATAAAGATTTATTTTGGTTTTTGACTTGGTTTGTTTTAAGTTTATTTTCAAGTTTCATTTTGTTTTTTATTTTGGTTTTGGTTATTAAAGACTTCCGTTGTAGTACTTTGATAAAAGCCTTAGCTGTTACCACGGTGGCGGTAATACTTTGGCTTTTCCTAGTAAATTAGAAGTTTTATAATTATTATTCTTTATTTATATTATAGTATTTTCAAGAAAATCTAGAGAATGAAGTTAGGAAATTCCAGAGTGCTACACCCGTGCATCGTACGGTTTCAAATCTAGTACATATATATAAAGTAGGATTTTTTTTTGAGTTTTAAGAGTGCCACATAAGATAATGCTTTAAAAATATATTTCCTATTATCCATTTGAAAAATATTAATTTGGTGAAAGAAGTTAACTTTTATACTCATAATATTCGAGATATACCATAAAGCGTTAATATCTCTAATTATGTATAATTTAAAATTATAGTTTTTCTAAGCTATGCCCTCGAGGTTTTTGTTTTTCTAAGGTGTGTCCCATAACTTTTTTTTTTCACCTGTGACCCTCAACTAATTACTTTTAGTTAGTGGTATCCTCCCTAGATTTTTTTCCTAACAGACGTTAGGTTTTACATTAAAGTCGTTTAATGAATGCATTTTTTTTCCTAAGTTATACCCCTGTAATTTTCACTTTTTTAAGGTGTGCCCTAAAGTTTTATTTTTTCTCAGGCATACCCCTAAACTAATTATTTTTTATTAGTACTAACCTTTACCTTTAGTATTAGTAACTAATGTTATGTTTCCATTTACTGCTAGCTTCTCCTCTTAGTAGCCTTTACCTTTACCATAAAAGTAAGTCTGTATTTCCCTGTTTTAATTTGCTTATCAAGTACCCTACACACTCATTATCATCGAATCAACAATCATGAAATCATCAATATTCACAAATCTATCATCATCACCTCACCCTCAATTCCTGACTCCAACATCCATTAACATCAAATAACATGAAAAGTTTTAAAGTTTGATAAATATATTCAAAACCCTTCATCTTGATTCAAAGCTATAATCAGGTTTGAGACTACAAAACAATTCGTTGCCAAACATAGTTGTTGAGGTTGATTGGTTGAGGTGTTACAGTGTTTGAATCCTTGCATTGAAGGTGTTCGACGAAATGTCTTAAAGGAAATGGATTAATTTGTTCATGTTAGTTAAATATTAGGAATTATTATTGTTGAGAGCTTAAGATCCTTTATTTTGGCTTCATTATTACGTTGTAGTGGAGGGTTAACAGGGAGCTTCGTACTGAAAAAAATTAGTTTATGGGTATACCTCAGAGAAAATAAAATTTTAGGACACACCTTAGAGAAATTAAAACCTCAGGGGTATGACTTAGAAAAACCCTAGAATAGATTTAAAAAAAATCAGAAAATTAAAAACTAACGTTTACACTAACAGCAGATTAACGGACAGGTTAGTGCTGATTAAAAGTGATTAGTTGAGGGGCACATGTGAGAAAATAAAAAGTTATGGGACACACCTTAGAAAAACAAAAACCTCGGGGGCATAGCTTAGAAAAACCCAAAAATCAATCAATATACTATACTAAAACACAAGCCACTTAATGTGGAGTTGGCATTTGTCACTCCCTCATTGGCTTGTGTTCTAGTATCGTTCAACAATTTTTTTCTTAAATATTATTATATGTTAATACATGTTAAAATACTTTGATTTGCTTTCCTATTTTACTCCTATTTCGATTATTTGAATTTCTAAAATACTCCCTCCGTAATCAAAAACTTGCAACAAAGAGAAGTTCACGGACTCCTAGAAAAAATTTGGAATGAGATAATTTATGTATTGAGGGGTAAGATAAGAGGAGAGAGACAATAGTTAATAAAAAGTTAATAAAGGAAGAAAAAGTAGGGGTGACTACTTCTGACTTTCCCCCATTGTCTTCCCTCTTTTTTCCAGCATTTTTGTTTTCACTTTCCTCTTTATTTTTGTTTTCCCTCTTTATTTTTGTAAACAGTTTTTCCACCAAAAAGAAAGGTGAATTTTGTGTGGGAAGATTTCCCACTTAGTATGAATCAAAAATTAAAAAGTAAAGTGAAGGCTATAAATAAGCTTCACTTGTCATTAAATGTAAACATTCAGCAAACAGTTAAATAGGGGAACAAAATGACTCCATAATTGATCAGAGTACAAACCCAAAAAAAAAAAGGTAATAACTAAACATCTAATTAGTCCATAATATAGTTTCTTCTGTTCTTCTTCTTCTTTACATACAGTTTCTTCTCTTCATCATCTTCACAACTACTTCAAAATGGAAGAACATGATGGCTTTTACAGCATCGAACAACTACTCCAAGAAGAAGAAGCTGAAATGCACGCCTCATCCTTCTATGTTCCTGACAATGAAGAGCAAAGTGTGGTTAGAAAAAGTAACAAAGATATATCCTTGCATACAAGAAGATTGGTGATGGACAAGCTACTTTCACTAGCAACAGGGGATGAATTTCCACGCGAAACTTTTGCAAAGATTGTAGGGGAAGTAGGGGTGCATAGAAGTACTTTTGCACGAATTTTTGCTAATGCAAATGAACAGAAGAGACAAGGAGGTGTGATTGATATCAGATCCAACAGAAGCGGAAGATGTGGAAGAAAGCAAGTTGAGTATGACGATGAATGGCTACAATCAGTTCCACTTCGACTAAGAACTTCATTGAGAAATTTTACTGGTGCTCTAAAAGTCAGCCATCATCTGGTAGGGAAGCTTAAAAAGAGGGGCAAACTTAGGAGCTACACATCGAAAAACCACCCAAAACTCAGTGAAAAACACAAGCTTGACAGAATGAGGTGGATACTCATGCATATAATCCCACAACACCCTTTGTTGCCTGTTGTTTTTGATCCAATGCAAAATATCATCCACATAGACGAGAAGTGGTTCTATTTGAACCCTGAAACAAGGAAGTGGTACTTACTACCTAAGGGAGATGATCCTTATGTATGCACTCAAAGTAAGAGGTTTAGGTTGAAGTTATGTTCATGGCTGTGGTAGGAAGACCTCTATATGATGAAGCTGGAAATATGATACATGATGGAAAGTATGGGATTTTTCCATTCATTTATAAGAGAAAGACATTGAAATCATCCAAGTATAGAGCTAAAGGCACATGGGAAACAAAGGCTGTACAAAATGTCACGCAACAAGTAATACGAGATATGATGATTAACAATGTTATCCCAAGCATCATGAGGTATGGCCACCACAACTACCAAAGGTCATCAAAATTCAACAAGATAATGCACGACCACATATAAAAGGAAATGATCCACAGTTCTTGGAGGCTTTCAACCAGAATGTTTTTCAAATGGAATTGGTCAACCAACCCCCTCAATCCCCTCACTTAAATGTCTTAGACCTGGGAATATTTAATTATATTCAAACATTGCAATATCAATCTTTTCCAAAAACTGTTGACCAACTAGTTGAGCAAGTTTATGCATCTTATGAGGCTTTCGATCCAGTTAAAAACATAAATATATGGTTGACATTGCAATATGTTATGGTGGAAATACTAAAGGAAAAGGGGGGGGGGGGGGGGGGGATGGCTAAAAGCTTACACATGTGAACAAAATCAAGCTTGAGAATGAGGGAGTGTTGCCTGACAATGTGATAATTGAGCAAATCATTGTTGATGAGGCTGTGAACTACCTTAATGAAAGGTTAATTCAAGTTAGGGATTGGGAGGAAAATGAGATTTTGGAAGAAGTACATGAGGAAGAAGAAGTAGAGATTGATGACATCAATTGGTAACTCAAAGGATGAACCCACAAATTTTGCTAACTGCCTAACATAACCTGCCAGAAGTTTCAGAGTACTGAAATTAAACAATCGATCCATTACAAAAAAAACATAGTATGTGTTATGGAATATTAAGTATGGATGTCCATTACCCCTTCATACTACATATGCCTTTAGTATTCCCTAGTCTTTTGATGTAACTAGGCTTTTCGCCTTCTTACTTTTAGTTACCAATTATATTTATATATATATATATCTCCTCAATAATAAAAGGACAACGATTCTCTCCTCAATATATCTCCATTTCCCATTAGTTTTATAACACGTTATCAACACGATGCTTTAACTGATTGAGAAAGAGAAAAGGAAAGATACTTACAGATGTATAAGAATCAATGCAAAAGAGATATTATGGTAAGCATCAAACCAGTCCAATCTCTATTGTTGGGTAAGTAACATTTTCTCTCATTGTTCTTAATTATGATATGTTCTAAATTGTCATGGTTTTTCCCTTGAATTGTTTTACTAATGAATTGATATATTCAGTAGTTTCATTATCCCAGAATTTGAATGAATGTAAATTTTTGGCTATGTTACCTTGCGTATTAGTTATGACAAAACATGGCTTTAAGTTTCAATATAATTCCTCCAACTCTCAAAGTCTCATAGCTTCTGCCTTTTTGTTTGTATCATAGTGGTAGTTGACTAATAGTGACTATTTTGTTGAAAGGCTGCTATATATATATATACACTTCCATTACTAATTATTTTAATTTATATTAGCACTTATATTCATTATTTTAGTGATCTAGTGTATAGTATATATGCTTTGCACCTTCTATCAGATAACACGGCTAGATAACATATGAATACCATGAGCATCATTCTGATATTACTCTTTGTGGCTTGATTTTAAAGTTTGTATGCTAAGTTTTGCTTAGTTTTTATCTCTTGCTTATTATACTCCGTAATTCTAGTAGTCATTACTAAATTTGTTTTTGGTAAGTTTATTAATTATATAATTAGTTGGTTATGTATTATTATTGAGATCAATCTTAATACGATCTTGATGATACTCTGTATTATTCCAAGCATAAAATATTTACGATCTTGATGTTTTCATCTAATAGTATGTGTTTCTAATATATATTTTAATGATCTTGAAATTATTCTATATATATTTTTGATAAATATCATATATAGGTTAACTAGCTAATGTTTTATTATTCAAAGTTTTCTATATTTCAAACTTATTATTCAATGGATTGCAATCCCTAGTTAATAGCCTAAAATAACTTCTTACTATATATTACAAAAATCTATGAAAAAGGTTGATGATACTCTTTCAGTTGTTATGTTCCTAATTTGATACTAACGAGAAGCTTGTATCTTATTTGTACAAGTTGTTTACTCATAATTTACAATAACTATTTAGTATACTTAGCTATAATGGATCTCATAAAGCTTGGTATATATTATATGGCTTTTTGCAAAACATTTGAATATATGTTTCAATGGTTACTAGGATGATTTCATTCTTTGATAATAGTAATATTGGTGTGCAATTAGTGAGAATACATTAAAAAGCCATAAAGTAGTCTTAATTTACCATGTGAATGTTTTTTTGGTGGCCATAAACCGTTTAAGTATCTTATTCATTCTAGTCATAACTGGCATCCTTTAACCATAAATGATAACTAGTGGGTGATGAACTAAGCTTATGGACTAATAAAAAAATTATACACCTCTTCGGGTATATTTTTTCTTATCGTTATACTGAATTATTTTTCTTACTATTTACTAATTTATCCTTAGCCATGGGTGTATGCTTGGTAATTTTTAAAATGATATTTAAGGCTTGGTAAAACAAAAAGGAATAAAAATTATATTATATTCTTATTGATAAAGTGAATTAAGCAAATTAAACATATTTTTCGTGTGCATATGGACCCAAAGTTTCTTGAATTTTGAAAGGGTGACATAAAGTTTGTGTATCTCCTATAGTTTCTACATCATATGTTGCTTATATATTGTTTGTTGGGTGAATATCTTTGATATACCAAACTCTAGGTGATTTTTGTTTATGCTTAGGTCACTGGATTTACTAATTTACTAGAAGTGAATAAGAATTTGTATGTTTTAAAGAATAATAAGCATGTTTTTGCATGAAGTTTCCTTGATTTCATGACTACGTGGACTTTGAGACTAAATATATCTTTGACATTTTGAGCTACTAAGTTAAAAATAATGTATCCACTATGCCCATACTTTCGAGAAAATTTCATGTAAAGATTGAATAGTCGGACAAAAAGATCATGTAAGAGTATGTTTTTTTTATTTGATACATGACCTTGCCAAACTAATTTATGGCTTAAGAGTTACATGAGATTTAAAGGTTGTTGAATTAATTTTATAGTCTCATATGCAAGGATTAGGTGGAGAGTATTCCATTAATTTTAATAATCCTTGTACATGAAGTAGATGATATACTTTGATAGTCAGTTTAGTACAAACAATAGCCAAATGTCAATGATTTAGTTAATAGATGTGGCCACGTGATAATTAAATATTTTGAATGATATCATCCTGAAGATGGATAAAAATGAATGTCATTAACAGTATAAAATTGTAAATGCTCCAATTACAATTAATGACTAAGAAGGACAACATCAGTTGCTGATGAATTGCCAGCACGCAATAGTGGAAGACTAATAGGTTCTAGGAGATACGAGTCTCCTCGAAAAAAAAATTAAATAAATAAATTGATACCTTCTGATAAACATTTAGAAGAGAACATGTTAATTAAAATAGATATGTACCAAGATTCATATAAAATATTCTAGAAGAGTATAATATGTCCAATAAGATTAGCATATATCAAGATTACATTCATATGCTCCAGAAGAGTATGAGTTATTACTTGACCAAATATTAGTTGATTGTCTTGCCAAGTATAGAAAGAAACACATATTAGTGTTTTATATCACATCATATTAATATTCATGGTCATGCATGAAATACGTATAGTAAAAGATCACTAGTGTATTAAAATTGACCAAGTTTTAGAAAGTGATTGGATATGATAATACTATTAGGCCATCCGGGTTTAATAATTACCCGTTATAAAAATTTGAAGTTTCAATTGATATAAAATAATGTGCTGACACTCTCTCATGTACGGTGTATGAAACAAATCGAATGGCAAGACATAACATTGAGAATGACCTATATTTAGATTGTTGATTTTGATAGTTTGCATGTTTTTGAAGAAAAAAAATTCAACAAAACAATAATTTAGTTTTGAACAACTTTGGTGGGTAACCAGAAGTTCACCAAAATAGCTTATATGTTGTTCAATACTATGTGACACATTAACGGCAAGTAAAATCTCATTATCAAAGTGATTGGTGATCCAGAAGATCACCATTGAGTGAAGTTAAATGGATACAAGTCATCTATGTTTATATAACATTGGGGCTATTGAATGTCAGCGCAAAAATAAGAAAAGAAGAAAGACAACTGCACAATAATACATGTCCCCCGTTGATAATGATCTCCAGATGAGAACAATATGAAAGATTTGTCAATTTATACATGTGCGATGTGCAACATAAGTTAGAGAAGAAATGGACTTCATTGAAATTGTTCTCCTGAAGAGACGAATGAATTATTTGTTGAATATAACTCTTTAAGTAATGAAATTTGTTGAAAAATCTTCAATTGGATGAAATATTTTGCACGTGTGAAATTATATACTAAGTTGGTTAAGAATTTGACGCCCCTATATTTGAGAAATTTTACCAACTTAGGGAAAGAAAAATTGGGATAAATTGAAAAAAAAATTACTAAATTTCGTAATATAAAATGATGAACCTTTTTAATGGTTATTTAAGAGGTTATGTGCCAACTTTTGTCCATATATTAACAAGATATGTTGCACATTTATGATTTGATTTGTATCTGGTTATGACTCATGAAGCATAGCGTTAGGGATACATTTGGGTTATACTATGTGTATACATTGAGATAAATCTTGCCGATTATAATTGTGTAACTACACTTGAAGTGTAGATTAAGGTTCTAAAATAAAGTTGTGATATGTGGCAAGATAGTGCAGTTGACACTTTTAAAAGTGTGATGGTATATTAATTATATAGCGTATACTCTAGGTGGTATGTAGATATCTGAATTACAATATATAGATGGCCTATGATATAAGAAATCAAAGTTTATAATGGTACCAATGTGACAAGTATTCAGATATCATTGTAAAATAGCATGCAGATCATATGTAAGAGAATATGATGATACCGATATATGATAGAACCGATAAGTTTTATGCATATGCAAAAGGAGTGTAAGGGATAAGAAATAAATGTCCAATTAGATGTCGATTTAATGATAAAGATCAAATTTTTATCATGGACCAGAAGTCCAAGGAAGAAGTGGATTTACGAATTAAAATCCACACTGTTTGGTGTTTTACATTTTCGAGACTTAAATTTATGTGCACATGTGAGTCGTAGAACATGTGTCGATAGTATTTAGATGCATCACTCATTTTATACACGTATGTCTGTGTTTCATTCAATATCTTATTATTATTTTACACGTCATCATATTGCATGTGGCACTGATATTATAAAATAATTGTGATGTATATGAAATTTTGTCTATAGTATAGTAAGTTGAATTTACAGCAATGTAAAAACTTACAAGAAGGAATTAGACTCCAATGAGCTTATAATTACGATAAATTGAAATTATACATATGAATTCGATCTAATTAATGGCATGATGTAAACCATGTATAATAAGTTCCGGAAGAACTTACATAGGACGTTTTCAAATGTTTACCCTTCCAAATTCTATATTTTGAATATCACAATGATGTGGTTATTATCAAACACCCGAAGAATATTGGTGAATAAATTATTGACATCTCAATCTGAAGTTTGAACATGTGAGAATTGATTGTTTTATAATCCGTTGAAAAACTCTCATATAATATACGAAATATCTTAAGAAAAACAGTTGTGAGAATAGTCTTCTTATGGTCTAGAAGAACTATGAGCAAAATTACTTGTATGTTTTATTACTAATTCACAAAAGATTGAAAAATAATGTTGATAATATCATGAGTTGTCATAGATCATGATCAATACTTGATCATCAATACCTATTGTATATGACTTCCAGAAGAAGACATACATTTAATAATTATGGCACTTTGATGTCTTTGAAATAAATATCTTACAAGATGATGGTAACACAACATATGTATTATTTTCTCAAGAATGGGGAAATGAATATATCTCATATTGAACATTTGAAAATTAAAGTCCAAACAGGAAGGATCAACTGTTAAGGAATTGAATGTAATTCTACTACAAGTGTGAAACTACACAAAGGCATCAGATTCTAAGTTGTACATTGAGGGGGAGAAAACACGCGTTGCACTCTTTTTCCTTAACCATGGTTTTGTCCCACATTGGATTTTTCTGGAAAGGTTTTTCTTAATGAGGCAACATCCTAAGACGTATCACAAAAGTGTTGTACTCTTTTTCCCTTAGTAGGTTTTTGTCCCATAGGGTTTTTCCTAGTAAGGTTTTAACGAGGCACACTATTTGATAATGGACATCCAAAGAGGAGTGTTATGGAATATTAAGTATGGATGTCCATTACCCCTTCATACTACCTATGTCTTTTGTATTCCCTAGTCTTTTGATGTAACCAGACTTTTCGCCTTCTTACTTTTAGTTACCAATTATGTTTTTATATATATATATCCCAAGCCCATGAATAATAAAAGGACAACGATTCTCTCCTCAATATATCTCCATTTCCCATTAGTTTTATAACAGTATGTAGTATCTTTTTGTTTTCAAATTTTTTTTCCTTTTTTTTGTTTGGTTATGTTAAACTACTTTTTGGATGGCAGTTAGACACCTAAGTGGGTAGTAGTTGTAGTAGTATTGTAAGTAATTTAAGAGAATGAATGTGTGTTGAAATGGAAATGAAATGAATATGCACGTGTTTTGTAAATTTCTTGTGACTAAGTATGATTATGAAATGGAAATGATATTTATTCATGCTCAATTGGTGTCAAATGTCACCGTAGTGGTCAACTATAATCCACCAATTACCCATATAGACCAGTATTAAATCTTTTGATATAATCCCATCAAATACTCATCAAATCCAATTACCCCATCAAATCCTCAACAAATTAGGATATCCAGCATAAAATTAGGAAAATAATTTAGCTTATAAAACAACATATAAAAATCATATAATCAGCAAACAAAACAGCATATAATCCATCATTTAATTAAAACAACATATAATCCATCATATAATTAGGAAAAACACGTTAATACAGCATATACTCCATATAATTAGGAAATGTTTTAGCATATACTCCAGCATATATTTTAGCATATAATCTTCTAAACATATACTCCAGCATATAATCATATAATCAGCAACTAAAACTGCATATAATCCATTAAAACAGAAAATAAAACATAAATTAGGAAAACAAAAATTATACTAATCAAATTAGGATTATAAAGCATAAATTAGGAAAGTAAAACAGAAACTAAAACGTCAATAAAACAAAAATTAGGAAAATAAAATCAGATTATACAAGTCAGATTATACTAGTGGACACTTTATACCGTAAACGAAAACAGATTATACAAATCAAGTGAAAACGTAAATCAAAGAAGGGAAATATATATCAGGATTGAGCAGGACGTTTGGTAGCACGATTACCATCACCAACTTCACTCGATTTTCTTTTCCCTGCACAACTATTTTCTTCAACCTTGGTCTCATCTTCGTAATCTAAACAAGGCTTCAACTTCACTCCCCTTGGCTTTCGGGGAGGGGGAACCTTAGCAAGAGGCCAATAAGGCATTTTGATCTTCACTTTAAAAACCTTCTCGTTGTCGACGACCTTCACATTAGATCTCCTCTTTCTCGCAGCGGCATTGTCATTGTCAAGGCACTATTTCAATGCGCCTAGAGTTTCTTTGTCAAGAACAATGGATGCTTCACCACTTTTGTAGAATGTAGTAGCATACTCGGTGTTTTGATCTATGGACCAAATAAGATCTTTTATCAACATCTCCATATCTTTGCAAGTGGTTTTCATCATACAATTGACAAGAGGATTTGCGAAATTCATGTTTGTTGGAGATGAGATTTGGGGAGTGAAATGAAGAGACAATTATAGAGAGTGTGAGAGGGTGACGGAAGTGAAGAATTTTTCTTCAAACCTTAGATTTGGATTTTTGATGAGAGAGAAGATGAACAATGAATAAATGAAGATGAACATGAATGGTAGAAGATGAATTGATGAATAAATTTTGTAAGGGCAATTACATAAATGCAATTGAATGTGAGTAGGTGGGTACAATTAAGTTGGTGAGAATTATCACTAACTTTACATGTTAGACTAATTGTAATTATGACATTAAGCAACAACGGTTAGTTATATTAATGAGGGGCATTTGGGTCATTGCACCCAAAAAAATTTACTAAAAAAGGTAAGAGTAACAATTGTTACAAGTAATTAGTAACATCCATTTTTTGGTAAATGTTGCAAGTTTTTAATTATAATTATTTTTGTATACAATTACATAAGAATTAATCTACGAAGTAAAACTATTATTTTGTATATTTATATTTTATAAAGTAATGAAGACTTATTATATGTCATTGAGCTCAAATTATGTATAGTACGTAATACAATTTCTCAATATACTTTAAGAAAAAACATTTTCAATAATTTAACTGGCCTAATTTTTTGTAGCTATGATAAGGTCATCAGACATTCCTAGAAACGACATTAGAGAGAAAATCTTGATCAATTGAATAAATATAGATTTTATAAGTGGTGGACATGCAAATAAGGTTCCATTATAATTATTCAAATCAATATGCTATACTAATTATTAATTTTAATAATAAGGAACAAAATAAATAATTATTAATTTGTTCAATTATTAATTTAAAATTAAGATTCTATTATAATAAGGACCAAATTTTTAATTTTTAATAATTTTATTAATTTTATCATTTTTAGTACCCCATGTAAAATTAAAAAACAACAAGTAATTCATGATTTAATTTTTTATTGGTATTAACTTTTTAGATTATTTTAGGAAAGTAGTTTCATGTCAATCTTGTCTAGATTTATTAAATTATTATTACACAGGATCTTAGTAATTCAATTTTATTAACATTATACGGGATCTCAACATTTAAAGTGTACTATTATTACAAGGGATATCAATATTCTAAAATCATCAGACATTCCTCGAGACGGCGTTAGAGAGAAGATCTTGATCAATTAAATAAATATAGATTTCAAGTGGTGGACACGTAAATAAGGTTCCATTATAATTAATAGAATCAATATTCTATATTAATTTTTAATATAAGAAACAAATAAATTATTATTAATTATATCAATTATTAATTTTAAAATAAATTTCCAGTATAATAAGAAACAAATTATTAGTTTTTAATAATTTTGTTAATTTATTAAATTTTGGTACCTCATGCAAATTTTAAAAACAACATGTAATTCATGATTTAATTTTATTTTTTATTCTATTGGTATTAAAGTTGTATATTATTTTAGTAATGTAGTTTCATGACAATTTTGTCTAAATTTATTAAATTATTATTACATCGGATCTCAATAGTTCAGTTTAACTAACATTATACGAGATCTCAATTTTTAAAAGTGTAATATTATTGCACGGGATATCAATATTCTAAAGTTGGCTACTATTGCAAAGGATGTTGATAGTTCAAATATAATACTATTACATTGGATCTCAGTATTTTAAAGTTCGCTACTATTGCATGGATATCCCGTGCAAAATTAACAAAAAATACAAGTAATTCATGATTTAGTTTTTTTATTGATATTGATATTTTAGATTATTTTAGTGAAGTAGTTTCATGTCAATTTTGTTAAAATTTACTACGGACCTAAATAATCCAATTTTATTACCATTATACGCGATCTCAATACTTAAATTGTACTATAATTGCACGGAGTAGCAATATTTAAAGTTGGCTACTATTGGATAGGATTTTGATAGTTCAAATATAAATCTATTGCACGGGATCTCAATATTTTAAAGTTGACTACTATTGCATGAGATTTTAATAGTTCAAATATACATCTATTACACAGGATCTTTATATTTTAAAGTTACCATTGCACATAATGTCGATAATTTTAGTAGATATTCATTTTTATTAATACAACAAAAATATTTTGGGTTTTTCTAAGGTATGGCCCTGAAGTAGTTTTCTTTTGTCTAAGGTGTTCCCCATACTTTTTTTTTTCTCACATGTGCCCCTCAACTAATTATTTTTAATTAGTGCTAACCTAACCACATTGATTCATTAACAGATGTTAGGTTTGACATTTAAGACGTTTAATAAATTTAATTTTAATGTTTTTTTTTCCTTTTTTCTTTTTTGTTTATTGTTTACTTTTAATTGGGAAAAAAAGAAGGGATTATATTTTTGGGTTTTGGGTTTTATTTTCTCACTCATCAACTGTTCAACTCCACCTTTCTCTCTATTTCATCGTCTTCCTTCTTCTTTTTCCTTTTGAAAAAAAAACTAGGTTGTGCGATTTTGGTTGGTATCTTGAATTAAAATTCTAAGTCAAAGTCGCTATATCATTTGGTTGAAGTTTTATGAAGTGGAGTTTTAATTAAGGGTGTGAAGCTTGATGTTTGTTGTACAACTATGAAACGAAGGTGAGGTAAAGATATCAATTTCGAATTTTGTTGCTAAAAAATTGAATCTTTTTTCATTTCGTGTAATTAGGCTGTTATAAATTTTGTAATTCTCATTGTTTGCAATAGTTTATATGGTAATTGAGCACTATTTTAATGTTTGTTAAATTTAGGGCTTATTTGATGTTGTAATTTTGTTCATTGCAGAATGTCTGAGAGAATCCTCAATTTGAATTTCATGGGAAATTGTTTTCAACTTGTAATAAAGGATGTTGATGAGTGTTTGTTATTAGATGTGTTGAATGACATGGTTAGGGGGTTTGAAAGTAATGCTTATGAGTTGCCAAAATATCCTGTATTACAGTATAGTTTTAGGGTAAAAAATCATCAACTCACTGATCATAAATCCTTAATCACCATGTTTAATGTTATCAAGTCGAAAACAATAGACTTTTACATTGGGTGTTTAGAAGAACCAAATTTCATTTGGACTTTAGCAGAGAGTATACAGCAGGGTGTAATGCAAGCATTAATGCTAACAATGGCATTGCTCCTAAAAAGCTTGAAAAACTTCAAATTAGGAGGCCTTTAAATGCTAGGAATGAACCTGTTGCTTGTGTTGTTGATGCTCTTGTTGTTGATGTTTCTGTTGTCGATGCTCCTGTTGTTAATGCTCCTGTTGTCACTGCTCTTGTTGTTGATGATCCTGTTGTCGATGATCTTGATAATCATAACTGTTATTCTCTTTCCCTCTCTCCTATTCATAACTCCTCTAATTCAAATTCACCAACTGTTGAAATCATATTTCTTAACTATGAACCTAATCATGTTACTGGAAATTCAACCCAATCACTACCAAATCAGCCTTGTAGTCAACCAATACCCACCACACATAACACAAGTCAACCTTTTTCTTGTGTTACTCAACAGGAGCAAAAGTCTCAGAAATCCATTCATACTTTAATTAGACCACCCTCTTTCCCTCATGGTAAGAAAATGCCACAATCAACAGCTAGGAAGAAGGGTTTGTGGGTTGGTAAGGGTACAAGGTGCACAAATGGGCCAGGTAGTGTTGATGGAGTTATTGAAACTAGGACTAGGACTAGGACTAGGAGGACTAGAGAAGGACTTGGTTTGGAGGACATTGACAATGGTGGGCCTAGTGGTGGTGACTCTAGTGAAAGTGAGGGAGATTATGAGCCAGAGGATGTAGATGATGAAAATTCTACTGAAGATGAGGATTGTGAACTGGAGGATGGTGACATTGAGGACTTGTTGACTCAAAATTTTGTGGATGGGGGCTGGGAGTCATATAAAACACATGAGTGGGAAGCTGATGACAGTGATTATATGACTTCGGTGTTTAAAAACGGTGAGATGTTTGAAGATGCTGACATTGGCAACATTAGGTTGAAGCCCTGGCAGTTGTTTGTGGATAGAGAACACTTCAAAGATCGATGTGCTTAGAGACTTTTGTATTCAAGAAGGGTTTGCATTGGTGGTGTTGAAGGCTGACAATGTGAGGTACATAGCTGACTGTGCAGATCAAAGGTGTGGGTGGAGGATACGTGCAAGAATCTTGGGTGATGGGCACACATGGGCAATCAAGAGTATGGCTGACAAACATTCATGTGACCTAAACCTAGTTAACAACCCCATGTGCAACTGTGAGTGGGCAGCATCTAAACTTTTAGATGACATTAGGGCTATTAGGGGTGAAACAAAATCGGATTAAAACCGAAAACCGAACCAAACCAATAATTTAAAAATTTGGATTGGATTATTTTTTTATTTGGTGCGGTTTGGACTGCAATTTTTTGATAATTTGGACTTCGGTTTGGATTCGGTTTCCCCTATTCGGTCCTCGGTTTAAGACCGAACACCGAAATATTAGAACTACTAAGCCCAATGTTTTTTAGGCCCAAAACTCCTAAGCCCTAATTCCTTTCTTCCAGTTCCAGCTTTCCTTCGGTCCTTCCTAATTCCTAAACACCTTTCCTGACTAGTTTCCTCTTCTTCTTCAAAATCCTACTAAGTGTCGGCGATTATATCAAGCAGATCTGTCGATTGATTTGAAGAAGCATCACAAGCCATCAACAAATTCGCTTATTGGACTATTAAGTCTCTTCGTGTGCCTACTGATATTTTCTTTGAGGTAATTTTTTTTTTATTTAATTTTATTATTTTGGTCATTTGTTGTAATTTTGATTAACACATGATGCACAAAAAGGAGAATCAACAGTTTTCCCATTGCTTTTGAACTTTCGTTTTTTTTTTCATACTGTTTTTTTCACAGTTCTCTTCAGCTGTAATTTTCCTTTTCTTTTTTTTTTTTTTCCTTTTCTTTTCTTGTTGTGGTCATACTAATTTACATATTACAACTTGCACCACCTACAACTATCTCCACATTAAACAACTAAATTCAATTCATAAAAGAAAATTAAAAAAAGGGCAAAGTTAGATGTTTAAGGTAATTACGGAGTATTATATTGTTTAAGGTAAATTGTGTAGTGAATTAGTGATGTTTAAGGGCAAAAAAAAGGGCAGCTACCACCATTTGCTTCTTGCTACTTGACTCCATACGGAATATGGAGTATTGTCATTTGGTAATTACGGAGTATTATATTGTTTAAGGTAAATTGTGTAGTGAATTAGTGATATTTGTTGATTTGGTGAAATTTGATAGTTTATAGCTCTGAAAATAATATGGTTAATTGTGTTATATAATGTAATATAACTATATTTTCATCATTTGAACACTTTTAGAAACTATTGGAATGAATCCTTGTAGTATAAAATAATTGGACTAAAATTCAAATGAGGAATTATCTATATATAAGAACATATTTTCATAAAAATTTTGTGATTTTTGAAAAGATCGCCAGTGACTGAATTTGAATGACTCTTTTGCCAGCGAAAGCTGCCTTCTGCTGGATTCCAAGTTGAGGTTGTCCTTGTTGTCCTTCTGCTGTATTACTGTTGTATTACTGTTGTTATTAAGCCAATTCATGTAATATTTGCGATTACAAATGGCATAAACAAGGGCTTTCAGCCATGTTGTGCCTGCTTTTCAGGTACTAGTGCCTGATCAACATTGTTGGAGTGTTACTTTTGTTGTTTTGGTTCTGTGGAATTTTTGTTCTGATAATTCACTTGTTTTTTGTTAGATGTCATCCAACATAGGTGATCCCGAAAGAAAGGAGCAATCTGTTTCACAACAGGAGGATGCAGATGTGGAAGAAGTACCATCTCCATCCATTAGTAATGGCAAGACGAAAAGAAAGAGGATGAAAGATTGCTTAGAAGTTTGGGAGGATTTTTTGAAGAAGGAAACTCCTAGCGGACTAAGAGCTGTATGCAAGTACTGCAGTATGGAGTATAGGTGCAATCCTAAGAAGAATGGTACTAGTCCTTTGTGGGCTCACCTTAATAGATGTCGTAAGTATCCCTACAACACTCCTAAAGATTCAAAGCAAACTCTTCTTTCTTTTAAGGGTGGTAAAGTAGTAGAAGATGGTACAAGTGGTTTAACTTATCATAAATATGATCATGGTAGTATTAGGAAAGCTTTATCTTATATGGTTATTGTTGATGAGCTACCTTTTAAATTTGTTGAGGGACAAGGGTTTAGACATTTCTGTGGTGTAATTGAGCCTAGATTTCATGTTCCTTCAAGAATCACAGTAGCAAAAGACTGTTATGAAACTTATTTAACTGAAAAAAGAAAGCTGAAAAATGTTTTAAAGTGTTGTAGCTCAAGGGTTTCTTTAACCACTGACACATGGACCTCAATTCAGCAAATTAACTACATGTGCCTAACTGTTCACTTTATTGATAATGATTGGAAATTGCAAAAAAGAATTCTAAATTTTTGTCCTATTTCAAGTCATAAAGGTGAGGAAGTAGGGAAAGAGGTTGAAAAGTGTTTACTTGATTGGGGACTTGAGAGAATATTTTGTGTAACTGTTGACAATGCTAGCTCAAATGACACTGCAATAGGCTATTTGCGTAGAAAAATTAATGGTTGGAAATCTGGGGTTCTTAAGGGGAAGTTCCTTCACATGCGTTGTGTTGCGCATATAATCAATTTGGTGGTTTCTGATGGTTTGAAAATTGTTAGTGAGTCTATTACTCGTGTTAGGCAAGCTGTGAGATTCATCAAACAATCTCCTGCTAGGTTGCTAAAGTTTAAAAAATGTGTTTCAGAAGAGAAAATCAATTCAAAAAAGTTGTTGTGCCTTGATGTGCCTACTAGGTGGAACTCCACCTATTTGATGCTAAGTGCTGCCATTGAACTTGAGGGTGCTTTTGAGAGATATAGTGAGGAAGACCCTCACTATGTGCTTGAGTTATATGAAAGGGAAGGGAAGGGTCACCCTAATTTTGATGATTGGAGTAATGTCAAAAGGTTTTCTGAATTTTTAGGTGCATTTTATGATCTTACCTTGCGTGTATCTGCTTCTTTGCATGTGACCTCCAATTTATTCTTTCATGAGTTAGTGAATGTTGCTCTATTGTTGAAAGATTTAACTTCAAATGAAGATTTAGATATGGGTCTTATGGCTGAAAATATGAAAGGAAAATATGAGAAATATTGGGGTGACCCGGAGAAGATGAATATGCTCATTTTTATTGCTGTTGTACTTGATCCTCGCTATAAGCTTGATTATGTTGAATGGATGATTTCTGAAATTTATGAATCCAAAGTTGCAACTAGCTTGGTAAATAATTTGAAAGAGGCTTTGAATGCTTTGTATGAGGAGTATCGTGTTGCTTTGGCACCTGATGTGATGAGGGAGGAGGTGTCATCAAGTAAGGATTCAACACAATTTTCTCCCAAACACAAAAAAATTGAGCTTTTAAAGTCTAGATATAAAAAACACAAGTGTGAAAAAGATGGAGATGCTAAGATTGAGTTGGACAAGTATTTGGAGGAGGACACGGAGGATGATAATGATGATTTTGATATTTTGGGGTGGTGGAGGTTCAATAGTGCAAGGTATCCTACAATGGCGAGTATGGCACGAGATGTGCTTGCTGTCCCTATTTCGACAGTAGCTTCAGAGAGTGCATTCAGCACTGGTGGTAGGTTCCTTGATGCTTTTAGGAGCTCCTTAAGTGCAAGGGTCGTTGAAGGTCTTGTTTGTGCTCAAAATTGGCTCCGTTGTTCTCCATTTCCGAATATTGAAGAATGCTTAGAGGAAGTTGAGCGTCTTGAAGAAGGTAATGTAAAAGAGCATTAATCACCCTACATTCATTTTTATATCTACACATAAATATATAATTTTTTAACTTATTTGTTTGTGTTTTGCTAGACTTGGGTAACATGAAAATTGGTGAAGATATCGATCAAGTCTATGTGGATTGATGATGTTGTTCTTCTGCAATATTGAGAAAGAATGCTGCTGTTTTCTGTCTTATGCTGTTGTAGTGTTGTTTGTGCCTTATCCTGCTATTTGAAGACTTCATTGTATATTTATGTCCAAGTGTGTAACAAGTGATGTAACTCAATATCTATTTTCAATTTGGTTTTAAGACTTTAATATTATTATTAGTTATTATGTCATGTGTCAACTATCTAAGTATGGCCAATTTGGAAGTATTAATGGCCTTTTAAGGTTTTAATCTTGTAATGACACTATCGTTTGAAATTGTGCCTCAGTGAGGTTGTAGGCTTGTAGTAATTGCAATTTGCAAATTGAGCAATTGTTGTTTAAAAATTTCGGATTGGATTGGATCCAAAATTAAAAGACTGAATTATATTGGATTGGATTGGATTGGACTAATATGAAATATGGTTTGGACTGGTTCTCAAATTCAAAGACCGAAATATTTTGGTTTGGATTTGGATTGGGCAATAATCCAAACCGTAGACCGAAGTTTCACCCCTAAGGGCTATTCCAGATATTAGAAGGAAAAGGTTGAATGAGGCTTTGTGGGATAGGTATGGGTTGACAATGGCTACATCTACAATCTATAGGATGAAGGCTATTGCTTTGAGAATGATTCAAGGAGGACATGATGAGTCATACACCCATTTGCCTCAATATTGTGAGATTCTGGTTTCAAGCAACCCAGGTTTAGTTGCTTTTTGTACTTGGTCAGCTCAACCGCAGAAAGCTTTGTAGTTCAGAAGCATCTTTATAAGCTTTGCTGCACAGTTTATCGGACTCATAGCTGGGTGTAGAGGACTCATTGGAGTTGATGGATGTCATCTTAAGGGCAATTATGGTGGTATACTTATTAGTGTTGTTTCATTAGATGCCAACAATGAGATCTTCCCAATAGCTGTAGCAGTTGTTGACTCTGAGAACAAGACATCTTGGAGTTGGTTTTTTCATCATTTGAAGCAAATATTAACTGAAGGAGGAAGAGATGACTGGACCATAATGTCAGATAGACAAAAGGTTTGCTCATTAACTAACTTGTTTGCTTGCATTGTCAATTTAACTTGCAGCCTTAGCCTTAAGTGTTTTTCATTTGCATTGCAGGGTATAGACCCATCATTGGATTTTGTTTGGCCTAAAGTCCCAGGGAGGTATTGTGCAAGGAATTTGTGCAAGAACTTCAAGTCTAATTTCCCTAGTTTGCTGATGCACAAACTGTTCTGTAGTGTCACAAATGCTTACTCAGAATATTCATTCAGAAAGGCTCTTCAACAAAAGGTGCTACATGGTGGTTTGGGTGCACTGAAATGGTTCAAGGACATTAGACCATTGGATAGGTGGGCAAGGTGGAAGTTTGAACCCACCTTACATAGTGATGAAACCACAAACAACTTTGTGGAAAGTTATAACAACACTATTGGTGTAGATAGATCTGATCCTGTGTTGACACTATTGGAAGGTAAATATACATACATACATTACTACATACACTTAGTTATTTCCTTGGTTACATATACATACATACACTAACTTCTTTGCTTGATTACATATACATACATACACTTACATTTTTGCTTGGTTGTTAATTAGGTGTGAGAAGAATAGCAATGGTAAGACATGCTACTAGACAAGCCCTAGCTGAACAGTGGCCTGAAGATGGAGTATGACCTAACATTATGATGAAGTTAAGGGCCATAAGGAAAGAAGTAAGAATGTGTATTGCTTATCCTTCTGGGAGGGGGACATATGAGGTGCATGATGGGAGAGCAAGGTTGCCAGTGTCCATAGCCAATAGGACTGGTGCTTGTGGGAGGTGGCAGATCAGTGGGATCCCTTGCAAACATGGTGTTAAAGCCATCTTGTATGAGGGAAAGCAACCAATTCAGTTTGTGAGTGAGTGGTTCTCTGTGACAAGATACAAAGAAGCTTATTGTGGCACCATTGCACCAGTACCAGAACAAGAACAATGGCCAAGTAATGATGCATGCCCTCTGCTGATTGCACCACCTATGAAGAGGAGCATAGGAAGACCATGTAGAAACAGAAAAAGGGAAGAAGGAGAACAGAGGAAGGGAAAGCGAAGTAACACTTTTACTTGCAGCAAATGCAAAGCTCCAGGACATAATGCAAAGACTTATAAGGGTGGGCCAACTGTTAAAGAAATTGCAGAAGCTAGGGGTGACAGTTCACTAAACAAGGGAAAAGGGAAGAAGTCTAAAAAGCCAACTGAAGAAGTTAATGTGATTGAATCTTATGCCCTAATTGAAACACTAATTAGTGGAGCAGTAGACAATAGCAACACCAATAGCTGCAACAACAACGGTGTCAACATCAGTGCTGTTACTAAAAAGAGAAAACAACCATCAAGGCAAAGGGGTGAAGAATCTGAATACGAAGCTGCAATTTTTGAATTCATGAATCAATCACAACCAGTAATGAATGAAGCAAATAATAAGGCACATAGTCAAGGCAATCCACCTCAGTCCATGAGTCAACCATGCCATGATTTGGTAGAAAAGATCAAGAAAAGATTGAAGCAACTAAGTTGATGTTTTTGGCACCTGATGAAGGGTGTGGACAGTGATTGAAAGTCTTGTGTCCTATTGTTTTGGTTGTTTTTGGAAAAATACAACAATAGCAATTTTTTGGAAGTAACCTTATTGATTTTGGTTGGTAAAGGGTGCCACTGTAACACCCTTGATTTTCCCTAACTTCCTACTTCTTATTTTTCTGGAAAACATATTAAATTATTAGATATTATATTTATTAAAACAACTAAATATGGAAAAACCAAAGTATTACAGCAACCGTGATAATAGCTAAGGTATTTATCAAAGTACTACAACGGAAGTCTTAAAACCAAAACAATTTAAAAGTAAACTTCAAACAACTTTAAAATAAAATCAACTTTAAACTTATTACACTTCAGAACCATATTAATGGCCCTTTAAAAACCAAAACCAAAACTACTATTTAGAAGTCCTTTGAAATCCAAACAACCAAAATAAATGTTAGTCTTCATAAGCAATTAAAATAAAGCAAACTACAACCACAGCAAGCGCTCTCACTCCATCCCATCATGAAATGACTTATGCCCACTTGTACCTGCAGCTTTCCTTTTTCTAGATAACTACTCACCACAAGTGGGACATCGTAGGGCCAAGTCCAAAACAAAGCCATGCACACAAAACAAACAGTCGGCAAAGCTGAGTACATAACTACTAAAGACTAATGTAAGAACAAAAGGAATAAACATGCACTCAACTTACCTTTGACACCCTTTTTCTTGTACATGGACTCAATTAAATTAATTACCACATTAATAACCATGGATCCTGCATCGAACGGGTTTCCTCCTTAAAAATCATCGCCCTATTGGGCACCAGTTGGGGAGCAACTCCCAAAAGGTATTGCCATGTCACATAAAGTGACAGATATCTAGCGCATTAAAATATAAAAGAATACAATGTCTTGTACCCCAATTAGGAGTCATAGATCACTGTTCCATACGACTCCCCCCATTGTTCATACTCAAGGTATATACGTTCCAAGAGTTTTGATGCAAGTCCTCTTACACTTTACGTGATTTAACAGGTTTACAATGTTATGACTCTCATCCAATACCCACATATATACATAAAACATACATCCAAATTGGTGAGGCTATCGCACACCTGTCAAAAGTAAACCGAACCACTCTAACTAATATAGCTAGGGAAGTAGGGATCGAATCCACAGGGAAGCAATTAAACCTATTAGTTCTAAAAAGTTTAGACTGTGTAAAGGACCTTTGAATGTTCAATTAAGACTCAAACATTAACTATAACTAGAACTAAGTTGATTAAGGGAATGAATTTATGACTAAGTCTAGGACATCGGTTCACCATAGATTAACAAATGAATTGCACTCAATTAATTAATTAGATTATCAATTTCCTTGAATTAAGGTCCACTAATTCTCTCGAATCTAGTCCCCTTCAAAACTCCTCTAATGGCTCTCGCTCACTTAGACTCGTTTTGCCTATTGTCCTTATGATCTAATTGTGGTAATCTTACCTCTCGGCATCGATTTCAACAATATCAAACTAACAATTAAACCTGGCCAGTATTTAACTGAAAGAAATAAAAGTTGACAACAGGAATTCAAGTACATCAATAACCAAACTAACAATTATGAACGAGCATCAAAATCAATCCATGGATCCCCTAGTCCTAGAAAGGGAACTACTCACGCATAATAGAAACTAAAGGAACCAATTTAATCATAAGAACTGGAACTGATAACATGAATACAGCTATTAAACTAATTAACAAGAACAAAAATAACTCAAAAGTAAGAACTAAAACAAAAGCAAGAGCTAAAATTAAAATACTACTAACAATTAAAACTAAGGAAAATAATTAAACTAATAAAAATAAGAGAAGAAGTAAAGAAGAACCTGAAATTGCGATTGTATTGAATGAATGATTAAGTTTTGACAAAACTAAGTTATAGAGAGAAACTGAATGAAAAACCTTAAGGAGAGAAAATAATCTCTAATCTAGTCTCTCATGTCTTCAAAAGACCTAACACAAGCACTATTTATATAAAAAGTACAATGCTCGAGTTAAAAGGAGTGAAAAAGGGGCCCCGGACAAACCGCCCGACCAATCGGGCAAAATCCGCCCGATCAGGCTCACGAAGCGAGTGATTTTGGCCTTGGAAGCAATCCGCCCGACTACCCGGGCGAAATCCGCCCGATCGGGCGCGATCAGTGTTTTCGTCCCATTTTGTTGAAAAATGCTAAGTAAATTCCGCCCGACCGCCCGGGCGAAATGACTTTTTCGCCTAAATCAAGTCAGCTCGTCTTGTGTTACTCTAGGCTTCATCATAGCTTCCTGATTACTTCAATTTTAACCCATGGCTTCTAGTATCTAGTTGTAACTCATATGATTGCCTCGGAATCAATGCAAAAACACCGAAATCCTGCAAAAAGTCACTAACAAGCACAAACAACTCCATACAACCAAATGTTAGCCAAAATAGCTNAAACCAATTGTTAGCCAAAATAGCTCCGAAGAGCATTGGTTAGAGTCAAAATAAACCAGAAAAGGGGGTAAAATATAAGAATAAAATACACTTATCAAACTCCCCCAAGCCAAACCTTTGCTTGTCCTCATGCAAACAAACTAAACTGAACAATGACTTCACCCCAAAACTTTTGAAAATACAATCAACTCAAGCAATTCCGAGCATGTAAGTTCCTATACCAACATATCAAAATCCCTTGACCGCCATCCACTTAAATCAAAATCAATAAGCCAACCATGTAAGAAATAGAAGTCGATGACTAGAGTAGCTCACTCGGTGTCACTCCACACATAAAATTGAGCATAAACAGTGAAGCTCACCCTTAATCCCAAATAAGAATGCAAGTGCAATAAGTGTTTAAATGCAAATTTTGAGAACCCAAACCCACATCTCACACCTCATGCAAGTGTTTAAGGGTAGTCACTCAATCCTAATGTGAAAGTCGACTCGAAATGCAAGTAATACTCACTAGCTTTGGCAATTGACTCACTTCACAAGAACTAAAAATATGTACATGCCGATCAAAAAGGTNTATGTACATGTCGATCAAAAAGGTCTTTTTGTGCTTGTAACGTGGCTAGGGTGATGGGTAGGATAGAATTTGGGATAATGTAGCGGTAAATGCGGGCTATACGCATGTAACAATAAAAAATCCAACATCAACTCCAACATCAAACCAATTCACATGGAATCACATCACACCATTAAAACTTACATTTCAACTACTCCAAATATCACAAGCTTTTCTTCTTCAACATCTTTCAATTCCTCTTTTTTTTTCATTTCATTTTTCATTTCTTTTTTTTTTCAACTTTCAAGATTTTTTCAACTTAGGCTCACGACTCTTAATGACATGTCAAGGACAAAATCATCACACATACATAACTAGGCCAATAAAAGATATAACATTTTAATTCTTCATTAAAGCTAGCCTAGACATTGGTATGCAGAGCCTTAATGTGAGACCTATTATCAAACTTTAACCACAACCTTTTCACAATTTTTCAATCCTCCAAAACCTCCAACAAATGCAAAACAACAACAAAACAACTCCCCAACTCCCCCAAGCCAAGCTTGGGCATATATCAAAATGATTAGAACAAGGCCAAATAAGGTTGTAATGTGGCTAAAATGCAAATGAAGGGTAAAAAGCTCAAAATAAGGATCAAGGGAAATTTGTGAATGAATGCCTAAAATCTGGAAGCTCCTAGAAAATGAATGCCTTTTATCATTCGCGACATGTAACATACCAAAGCCAAGCTACTAGAGTCAAATGCCAAAACATGGATCATACATGCACCAAGAACTAAGCACACATGAAAAGAAACAAGCATAGAAATAATGTATGCGGCTCAAATCCTCCCGTTAACACAATTCAAGCCCCTACTCTACACATGGCTATAATGGCAAGATTAGAAATTGTTTCAAGCTAAGTCAAGTTCAAGTCCAAGTTGGCAATTCCCAAAACATAACTCATCACATGCCCAAATCAATCAAAAAACAATTTTAAAAAAAATGCGGGGCATAGGGAAGTCATCATTCAATCATTCAGTAATTCGTAAATCAAAAACATAAACTTAATTCATTCAAACCATTCAATATAAATAACAATAAAAACTAAACTAGAAAAGCAGTACAATATTTTTGGTCATATGTAAACTCCTACTTCTAGCAAGTAGTACAAACCATATGACTATCCTAAGAAAGCAATAAATCTATACTAAAAAGCAATAAAACTATACTAATAAAGCAATAAATCATACCTCCCCTAAGCCGGACTCAGCAATGTCTTCAGTGCTGGAAGGGAGTAAAGTGAGAGAGAAGAGAGATGGTGGATGGGTTTAGGGGGTCATCAGGGTGGAATATGATGTAAATGGGTAAAAGGATGAAGTTGTGCAAGGATAAGAAAAAGGCGTGAGTGGTAGACAATATTGCGTGTAGCATACATGGATTGAAATTTGACCACCTCTCACTGTTTCGACCATATCTCCCAAAGTAAAATTTGGATCAACACGATTCTTATTTCATTAGAAAGTAAACTCAAAGAGCTTTCCAACGGTAGGTCATACGCCTCGTGGAACGTCTTAGAAGAAAAGTTATGGTCATTTGAAAATGATCCTATGAACCTGTCGCGGACAAGTCTATTCGCCTGATCGGGCGGATTTCGCCCGATTGAGATGCATTTTCGCCCGACTGAGATGTTTTTTCACTCGACTCGGTCGAAATTTACTTAAAATTTTTTTCCATCGTTCCTCGAAAACGCCATTTGCGCCCGATCGGGCGGATTTCGCCCGACTGCTCGGGCGAAACTTTTGCCTTTATAATTCATGCCTTCCTCACTCGTTCCGTGCACGCGACCGGGCGGATTTCGCCCGAGTGCTCGGGCGAAGCCCGCGGTAGCACGGGTGCTTCAATTCCTTGCAAATTTTCACCTTAGCAACGTTCTGAGACCTGTACTCATAAACCGAACTTGACCAAAATCATTAGTACTCTCACTATCACTCACCAACATAGATAAAACTTGGTTGAGGTATGAACTACTACTACGGAAACAAAATAAAGTGAAAAGAAAACTAGACTATTTACGGGTTGCCTCCCACAAAGCGCTCCTTTAAGGTCATTAGCTTGACCGTGTTACCCAATACTTTAAGGAGGGTCAAAGAGAGAACGTGAACCCCATGTAGTTAAAAACTCAAAGAGGCTTGGGGTTTCCGTTCGCTCAATTATCTCATGATCCTTACATGGAATCTCGCCATTTATCTTATTCACCTTAAAAACATGTTGAGATGACTTCCGAGGCTTTCGACGTTTCTTACGACGTGTTTTCCTTTTCTTTGGATCCTGACACATCTTGTTATCATCACTATCTCCGTCACCTGCAAAAGAATCCAAACACAAAGGAGCCTCCAGAAGATCCTTATTAGGAGATCGAGGCAGGTCATTAAGAACAATTTCATTAAGAGTATAAATTGCATGACATGATTGTTCTATCATTGGACGTTTCAAAACATCATTACGGTTGAAAGTAACCTTATCATCCCCTACAGAAAGAGTTAGACTCCCATTTTTCACGTCAATAACAGCACCTGCAGTGTTCAAAAATGGTCTACCTAAAATAATAGGGATGTGTGCATCCTCCTCCATATCCAACACTACAAAATCAACGGGAATAAAAAACTTCCCAACTCTTACCGGGACGTCCTCCAAAACACCTTTTGGGTATTTCACTGTCCTATCGGCCATCTGCAAAGTAATGTTAGTGACCTTTAAAGCACCCATATCAAGCTTTTGGCAAATAGACAAAGGCATGACACTAACACTAGCCCCTAAATCACATAAAGTTTTGTCAATAAACAGTGGGCCAATGTTACAAGTAACGGAAAAACTTCCCGGGTCCTTCAGCTTAGGTGGTGACTTGTTTTGCAATATAGCATTGCATTCCTCCGTAAGTGCTACGGTCTCCACCACATTCAACTCATGTTTCCTGCTCAAAATATCTTTCAAAAATTTAGTATAATTAGGAATTTGAGTGATCAAATCAGTAAATGGAACAGTAACCTGCAAATTCTTCACAATAGCTAAAAATTTACTGAAATAATTATCATTCTTAATCCTGGTCACCCTTTGTTCGGAAAGGGCAGCCTAACCTGTGGCCTCGGGATCGTATCAATCGATGCGTCATCTACCTTCTTCTTAGGTGCTTCGGCCTCCTTATCTGGAACTGTCTTTAAGTCTTCAATCACCACATCACTGGTCTTCTTAGCTCCGCCTGCAACATCAGAATTAATATCATCAGTAGGCATTTTCGGGCCTTCATAAGCAGTTCCACTCCTCAAAGTAATGGCATTGACATGGTCCCTTGGGGGATTATGTGATGCCTGTGATACTGGAGGTGTGGGTTGTGATGGAAGGTGGTCTGGTTGCCTTTGAGCAGTTGATTGTGCAATCTGAGCTATCTGAGTCTCCAGGTGCTTGTTGTGAGCCTGCATTGCCTCCATATTTTTCTGCATCTGCAACATCATATTCTTCAACTCTGAAATTTCACCACTAGGTTGAACTGGCAATGGTGGTGTTGATAGTGGTGGCCTGTTGAAACATGGTGGGTGTGGTGGTACATATCTCTGCATCTGCTGTGGTGCCTGCTGAGGTGAT
Source organism: Suaeda aralocaspica (assembly GCA_016808085.1). Taxonomy (NCBI): domain Eukaryota; kingdom Viridiplantae; phylum Streptophyta; class Magnoliopsida; order Caryophyllales; family Amaranthaceae; genus Suaeda; species Suaeda aralocaspica. Next base: position 156,995 of record PYUH01000274.1, read on the forward strand.
ATAGCTTGCTGAGGATTCTGTACATTGCTATTGTTCTTGTAGGAAAAATATGGATGATCCTTCCAGCCTGGGTTGTATTTATTAGAAAATGGATTGTTCTTGTAGGCTTGAAAGGCACACACTTGCTCTACTGAACTGGTACATGACTGGGAACTATGACCGAATGAACCACATGAATCACATAAAGGGTCAGTGCATCCCGAAAGTGCAGCTACAGGTGATGGTGGAGGAGCTGTAGTACCAATCTTATCAAGCTTCTGACTTATGGCATTGATCTGTGCAGATAGACTCTCATACTTATCATCAACTACATGTTTTCCACCCTTCTTGGAATGCCCTCTAAGGTTACCAAACTGTGAATTGTGAGTGGTAATTTCATCAATTAGTTCATATGCAGCATTGACCTCCTGGTTCATGAATCGACCATTAGCAGCAGAATCTAACAAAGCTCTACTCTCATTACCCAACCCATTGTAGAATGATTGAACCAGAAACCATTTCTCAAGCCCATGATGAGGACACATTCTCAATAATTCTTTAAACCGTTCCCAAGCATCATAAAGTGACTCATCTGTCTCCTGATTAAAATTAGTAATTTGACTCCTCAATAAAGAAGTTCTCTGTGGTGGATAGTACTTCCTCTGAAAAGCAAGAGCCAAGTCCTCCCAACAAGTAATTGTGGCCATATTAAGATCATTCAACCAGGTTCTAGCCTTGTCTTTCAACGAAAATGGGAAAATTCGTCTCCTAATGTAGTCCTTAGAAACGTTCATTTGCTTCATAGTATCACAATATTGAAGGAAATTCTGCAAATGTAAATTCGGATCCTCCTTCAATGTCCCCGAAAACTGATTTCGTTCAACCATATTCACAAGAGCCGGTTTCAGTTCAAAATTAGCAGCATCGGTATCAGGTACTGAATAACCTCCAGCCATAGACTCCGTACTAGGCAAGGAATAGTCTCTCAATGAACGGGCCGCAGGTGGCGGTGGTGGAGGTGGTGGTCCTCTGTCCTGTCCTTCTCCTTCGGCAGCCATTTCGACTTCTAAATACCCTTCAAACAACAGGTTGAAAGTGAACTTGAAAAACTGAGACAAATCAGAAACAGTTTCCTCCACGGATCGAGGAAGAAATATTCGGCGTCTCCTACGTCCCAACCGCTTCAAAAATACTCGCTCGGGCTGAGGGAAAATGAAAGTATCAGGCTTGTGGTCGTTTTGCATAAACCTATGAACCTGCACACAATGGAAACTCCGAGCAAAGATAAGAAACAACCCCAAAGAACCGAATAGTTCTTTGAGACTAAGAAAAGTAAAAAGAAAACAGTATAAACCCCACTAACAGAATTAAAAATTGCCTCCCCGGCAACGGCGCCAAAATTTGATGAGGCTATCGCACACCTATCAAAAGTAAACCGAACCACTCTAACTAATATAGCTAGGGAAGTAGGGATCGAATCCACAGGGAAGCAATTAAACCTATTAGTTCTAAAAAGTTTAGACTGTGTAAAGGACCTTTGAATGTTCAATTAAGACTCAAACGTTAACTATAACTAGAACTAAGTTGATTAAGGGAATGAATTTATGACTAAGTCTAGGACATCGGTTCACCATAGATTAACAAATGAATTGCACTCAATTAATTAATTAGATTATCAATTTCCTTGAATTAAGGTCCACTAATTCTCTCGAATCTAGTCCCCTTCAAAACTCCTCTAATGGCTCTCGCTCACTTAGACTCGTTTTGCCTATTGTCCTTATGATCTAATTGTGGTAATCTTACCTCTCGGCATCGATTTCAACAATATCAAACTAACAACTAAACCTGGCCAGTATTTAAACTGAAAGCAATAAAAGTTGACAACAGGAATTCAAGTACATCAATAACCAAACTAACAATTATGACGAGCATCAAAATCAATCCATGGATCCCTAGTCCTAGAAAGGGAACGCATAATAGAAACTAAAGGAACCAATTTAAACATAAGAACTAGAACTGATAACATGACTACAACTATTAAACTAATTAACAAGAACAAAAATAACTCAAAAGTAAGAACTAAAACAAAAGCAAGAGCTAAAATTAAAATACTACTAACAATTAAAACTAAGGAAAATAATTAAACTAATAAAAATAAGAGAAGAAGTAAAGAAGAACCTGAAATTGCGATTGTATTGAATGAATGATTAAGTTTTGACAAAACTAAGTTATAGAGAGAAACTGAATGAAAAACCTTAAGGAGAGAAAATAATCTCTAATCTAGTCTCTCATGTCTTCAAAAGACCTAACACAAGCACTATTTATATAAAAAGTACAATGCTCGAGTTAAAAGGAGTGAAAAAGGGGCCCCGGACAAACCGCCCGACCAATCGGGCAAAATCCGCCCGATCAGGCTCACGAAGCGAGTGATTTTGGCCTTGGAAGCAATCCGCCCGACTACCCGGGCGAAATCCGCCCGATCGGGCGCGATCAGTGTTTTCGTCCCATTTTGTTGAAAAATGCTAAGTAAATTCCGCCGGACCGCCCGGGCGAAATGACTTTTTCGCCTAAATCAAGTCAGCTCGTCTTGTGTTACTCCAGGCTTCATCATAGCTTCCTGATTACTTCAATTCTAACCCATGGCTTCTAGTATCTAGTTGTAACTCATATGATTGCCTCGGAATCAATGCAAAAACACCGAAATCCTGCAAAAAGTCACTAACAAGCACAAACAACTCCATACAACCAAATGTTAGCCAAAATAGCTCCGAAGAGCATTGGTTAGAGTCAAAATAAACCAGAAAAGGGGGTAAAATATAAGAATAAAATACACCTATCACAAATCAAGTAAGTCAATTTAATTATCTTCAACTTAAGGTGACTCAAAATTAAATTTAGGTGTGTCCTTTAAATAAACTTAACCTCTTGCGCCACACATTAACTGTGAGTGGCTAACAACTTGCTTTCTCCTTGACCACACATTAAACTGTGAGTGGTATTATATATAAATAATTGCTTATAACTTCGTTTAAATATGTGAATAAAAATTCACAACTATCTTTCTGGTTGATTAAGTAGCTAGCCAAATTAAAAATAACTTTCTACCTTGATCAATAAACTAATGGCCAAAATAAACTGATCATAACATTCCAATTCAAGCTTATAAAAACTAAACTTTCTATTTTACACGGAATATCGTCAAACATTAAAAACATGCTACTAACAAACTTGCCATGCATATAGATTCATGATTCCACAAAAGCATACAAGATTTCATGTAATCAAGAATTTCTCAAGCATGCATTCTAACTCTTATGTTTGTCTTTAGTACTTACATACCTTGTATAATAACTGTGCTCCGCCACAACTTCTAGAAGACGACTAATTCAAAGTCTCCTACACAAGGAAAAACCGAACTAAATTAAAACCTTATTGACTAAATTCTACAACAACTATAACTAACATCTAAATTTGGAAACTTTGTCCAAAACTTCCTTATATGGTCTCTATTCAATTCCATACTTCACTATTCTTTTCTATTGCAATTCTACTTAGTTTTCGGGACTTAATTATGCTTTATAAAACCTTAATAAAGTTTTTATGCCACTTTAGAAAAGTAGACAGCAATCTAAATTGATCAAAACTCCTTGAAAACTTCCAAAAACGACACAAATGAATCATACAATGCACTACTTAACTTATATGATCGATTTATGCTAATTACATTCGTTAAAAGCCTAATTAATTAATTTATAAAATCTGGACAGCATGTTAAACATGCTTAAAATCACTTTTAAACTTCATAAAACATTAAAATTTGTATAGATCAATATAGAATTGTTATGTGATCATATTAGTACAATTTGGACACTTAAAACTCAATTTAACTTGTTTTTATTAAAATTTCAGATTTATTTATCAGCTTTAAAGTCATGAAATACTTATAAAAACATCATGATTTCATGCCAAAACACTTCTACAATCTACTAACATATTTATAAAATCAATCTAGGCTTTAGAACAATTTTTCATATACCAAAACATTTTCATAATATTTATTCAACTCAAATTCATGATTATAAAATTTGGACAGCTTAATAAAATAAGTTTAAAACCCTTAAAAACCAATCTAAACTTAATAACATCGTCATATATTCACCCAATAATAATCTATGATCATAATATTAAAGTTTAGAACACAAAAATTCATAAAATCATAACTTCATAAATTTTCAAACCCTAATTTATAATTTCATGAACAACAAAATTAATTCATGCGTTAAAACAATTCATTCTTATATCAAAACATGATTAAACTTATAAAAACATGATTAAACATAATTATAAACATGAATTTGCAAGATTGAATCAAAAATAAAGAAGAAAAAAAATTTTTTATATAAGTTTCGAAAAAATACCAAAATGAAGGGAGGAGGAGCAGTGGTGGCGCGCGGTGGCCGGCTGGGTGGTTTCCGGCGTCCGGCAGCGGCAGCGAAGGGGTTCCGGCTGGGCACGGATCCTGAGGCAGCTTAAAAATTTTATTTTTTCAAAATTTTCGAACTGTTTTTTTTTTCGGAATTTGCAACCTTTTTTTTCTCCCTTTTCTCTCTAGATTTTTGGAATCCTAATTGACTAGTATGGTCATGAAAAGTTGGAATTTTAGGTTTTGTAGGGTATTATAGGCCCCAAAGTAGGGTTTTGGTAAGGCCTCTTTAGAAGCTCCTAAGTAAATTAAGAAACCTTTGAAATCTATTTTTAGAAGCTCTTAAAATATTTGTAATCATAAAAATATTATTTAAGAACACAAATAACTATTTTTAACCAAAACTTTATTATTTATTTTATTTTTATTAATTTCTTTTTATTTAATACTTCTATTGAACATAATTTTCAATAAAAATAATAAAATTATACGAATAAATTACGAAGATTATATGCATGAAATACAAAAATACTTTGTTTAAATATGTGAAAATGTGGGGTATTACAGTCTAACCCCTTAAGAGAAGTTTCGTCTCGAAACTTTGTGTAGGATAGTGCATGGAAATTGAATAGAGACTATTTTTACTTCATACTTTGTTACAAGAACACTATGTTGTTGTAGACTTTAGACACTTACTTGCCAACTTTTATAAGACAAACATAAACCTTCTTATTTAAAAGCCATGGAAACTCGTAAAAACTTGCAAAATTGAGGGTAAAATGCGCGAAAAACAGGTCGCTTTCTACCCCCCTTAAAAATCGAGTTATGTCCCCGTAACTCTACTACTAACTTGAAAAAGCTCTGGGTATTTTTCTCTCATCAAATCTTCAGCTTCCCAAGTAGCTTCTTCGGTTTCTTGGTTAGACCACAACACTTTCACTATTTTGACACTCTTTCTGCGAGTATCCCTGACCTTACTATCTAGGATTTTTATTGGCCTCTCTTCATAGGTCAAACTTTGGTCTAATTCTATTGCTTCAAGTTGTAACACATGTGACTCGTCTGGCACGTACTTCCTTAGTTGAGACACATGGAAGACATTATGTACTTTGCTCAACTCCATTGGTAGTGCTAGCTTATAAGCTACCTTTCCAACCCTTTGCAAGATCTCATAGGGTCCTATGTACTTTGGGATCAACTTTTCTTGCTTTCCAAATCTCATCACTCCTTTCATTGGTGATACCTTAAGTAACACCTTGTCGCCAACTTCAAACACAACATCTTGGCGGTTTTGATCCGCATAGGATTTTTGTCTATCTTGTGCTGTTTGAATCTTTGCTTGTATTACTCTAATTTTCTCGGTGGTCTCCTCTATTAAATGTGGTCCTAGAATCACTGTTTCACTTATGCCGTTCCAACACAAAGGGCTCCTACACTTCCTTCCATACAAAGCTTCAAAGGGTGCCATGCAAATACTTGCATGGTAATTATTGTTGTACGAAAACTCAATGGGATTTAAGTGATCCTCCCAATTCCCTTGAAAGTCCATTACGCAGGCCCTTAGCATGTCTTCTAAGGTTTGTATGATTCTCTCTGTTTGTCTACCAGTTGCTGGATGGAAAGTTGTACTCATCTTCAAGGTCGTGCCAAAGTTCTCCTGAACACTTTTCCAGAATTTCGAAAGGAACCTAGAATCCCTATTTGACACGATATCCTTTGGAACTCCATGTAGCCTTACAACATATTTTATGTAAGCCTTTGCAAGTTGTTCCATTTACAAGTTTCTTTCATGGGTATAAACACTGCTGACTTATTGAGTCTATCTACCACCACCCATATGGTATCATTCTGATTCTTAGATTTTGGCAAGCAAGTCACAAAGTCCATTGAAATGCTATCCCATTTCCATCCTGGTATCCCAAGTGGTTGGACTTCTCCTTGAGGTCTCTTATGCTCAAATTTAACCTTTTGACAAGTAAGACATTTACTCACAAATTCTGCCACTTCTCTCTTCATCCTAGGCCACCAATACATTTTCTTTAGATTTTTGTACAGTTTATCGCCTCCAAGATGTACTGAATACGGGGTATTATGACCCTCTTCCATGATTCTTCGCTTTAATTTCTCACATTTCTGTGGTACACACCACCTTCCCTTATACCTTAAGCTTCCCTTCTCATGAATCTTAAAATCCATAGGCTTTCCTGCTTTCAGCTTTGCCTTAATTCTGTCCAGTTTTATATCTCCTTCCTGGTTCTTTTTAATTTCCTCAAGTATTGTTGGTTGGATACTAAGATTACAAAGAATCCCTTCCAACTCTCCCTCCTTCACTATTTCCAAAATCAATCTGTCTATCTCCTTATATAGTTCATTAGCAACTATTAAGGTGCTCAATCCATGTTTTGTTTAACGACTTAGAGCATCGGCTACCACATTGACTTTCCCTTCATGGTATTGGATATCTAGGTCGTAATCCTTGATCAACTCAAGCCATCTCCTTTGTCTCATATTTAAATATTTTTGAGTGAAAAAGTACTTTAAACTCTTGTGGTCTGTGTATATCCTACATTTCACTCCATACAAATAATGTCTCCGAATTTTCAAGGCAAACACTATTGCTGCTAACTCTAGATCATGAGTAGGGTAGTTAACCTGATATGGTTTCAATTGTCTCGAAGCATAAGCTATCACCTTTCTATTTTGCATTAACACACATCCTAACCCGCTTTTAGAAGCATCACTAAAAACATCATAAGAGTCACTCCCATCTGGCAAGGTTAGCACTGGAGCTGTAGTCAAACGCTCTTTCAAAGTCTAAAATGACTGTTCACACTTATTACTCCACTCAAACTTACAGTCTTTCTTCATTAACGAAGTCATGGGTTTAGCAATCCTCGAAAAGTCCTTCACAAACCTCCTATAGTAACCTGCTAAACCTAAGAAACTTCGTACATCTGTTACATTCTTCGGTGTAGGCCACTCCTTAACTGCTTCAATTTTGGCTGAATCTACCTCAACTCCCTCTTTAGACACAATATGCCCAAGAATGCTACTTTCTCCAACCAGAATTCACATTTTGAGAACTTATCATATAACTCATTCTCCCTTAATGTCATCAAGATTGTCCTCAAATGCTCCACATGTTCTTCCTTGCTCTTGTAATACACCAATATGCCATCAATGAAAACGACTACCAAGTTATCCAAAAACCGTTGGAAGATTCTATTCATTAAATCCATAAAAATTGCTGGTGCATTGGTCAACCCAAAAGGCATAACAGTGAATTCGTAGTGTCCATACCTAGTGCGAAAAGCAGTTTTCGGTATGTCCTCATTAGCAATCCTCAATTGATGGTATCCTGACCTTAAGTCAATTTTCGAAAACGCCGCAGCTCTTTTCAATTGATCAAACAAGTCACCAATCCTTGGCAATGGATACTTATTCTTGATCGTCACTTTATTCAGCTCCCTATAGTCAGTGCATAACCTCAAACTCCCATCTTTCTTCTTTACAAACAATACCGGTGCTCCCCAAGGTGAAGCACTAGGCATAATGTACCCCTTTTTCAACAAATCCTGCAACTGCTCCTTCAATTCGCTCATTTCTGCAGGCGCCATCCTATAGGGTGCTTTGGAAATAGGTGTTGTTCTTGGGACTAAGTCAATGGTAAAGTCAATTTCCCGCTTATGTGGCATTCCCGGAATCTCCTCCAGAAACACATCAAGAAAGTCTCTCACTACTTCAATATCCTCAGGTTTAGCAGTCTCAACATGATCCACATCTCTAACACTGCAAAGGTAAATTGGAAAACCTCTCTTCACAAACTTAGCAAACCTCATTACGGACACTATTTTGTTGTGTTTCGGTCTTCCTACCCTCAAATAGCTCACCTTTTTACCCTTATTCAGCAACGAGATCTTCTGTGGTTCACACTGAATCTCAGCCTTATGTTTACTCAACCAATACATTCCTAAGATCACTTCTAAGTCACCTAAATCAAACTCGATTAGATTAGCCTTAAACTCCATTCCCTCAATTTCAATAGGAACCTCTTGATATCTCCTTGAACATTGCACTTCTTGTCTCGAAGGTAACACTATTGACATGTCTACTACATCTACTTTTCCCAACACCGGCTTTAACATTTCTAAGAGTTTAGTGGAAACAAAAGAGTATGTTGCACCAGAATCAAACAAAACTTTAACAGGTAAGGAATGAATAGAAAAAGTACTAGTGATCACACCTTTATTAGCATCTGCTTCACTTCTAGCCATTACATTTAGCTTTCCAGTGTTTGAGGTCTTAGGCTGTCCTCCTCCATTTCCACTCCCACTCCTACTTCCGGCTTGAGATGTCACCTTTCCTCCCATATTTCTTTGGAAACCCTTTTGTTGTCCCCCAACTGAATTCCCCCTAGCTTGAGAATTCTGTCCCTCCTTTCCTTTGTTCTTAGAGAAGCACTCATACTCACGGTGTCCAAGTTTGTTACACAACCTACAAGTTACTGGGTTCCCTACACAGTCCTTTCCTGGGTGGTTGTTGGGACAATTCTTGAAAAAGTACACTCACCCTCCTTGACTAGCCACCTGAATCCTATTCCCATTTCCAAAATTAGGCTTCCCAAAGTTTCCCCTATTACCCTGGAAGTTGTTGTTGAAACGAGGTCTCTTATATCCACCATGATTCCCTTGTTGGTTGAAGTTTCCTCCACCATCCTTCCTTTTCTCCCTCGTCCCGCTTTCCTTCTGTACCTCCTTTTTCTTTTGGTCTACGGCATACAAGTGAGCAGCTCTACCATATAAATCATCTAAAGACTCAAAGATCTGTCCTGCTAGTTGTGACTGTAAATCTAAAGGTAACCCTATCTCAAAACGACTAGCTTTCAGCCTCTCAGTTGCCACAGCCTCAGGAGCAAACCTGGATAACTCTATAAACTTAGATTAGTACTCAGTAACAGTCATACTCCCCATCTTAAGTTCTAGGAACACCTCAGCCTTCTGTTTCTGAAGAAACACGGGGTACAACTTATTACGAATCTGCTCCTGAAACATTTCCCAATTGAATCCTAGTAAAGCCCTTATTACAGCCTCATTCTGTGACCACCATAAGTCAGCTTCTCCCCTAAGATAGTACACAGCATGGTTCACCTTAAGCTCCTCTGGACACTCAACTGCCCCAAACAATTTATTAAACTCTCTCAACCATCCCTCTAGAACAGTTGGATTGTGCTCTCCTTGGTAAGTGGGTGGCTTGCTTTGAGAAATTTTCTTGAAGAGTTCCCCAGTAGGGTCACTACCATTTCCATTTCCCCCGGCACCTAACTGTTCAGCTACAGTAGCTAATTGCCTCACTACTTCATTCAGCTGATTGTTGTTACGTTCAGCCATTCTATTTCTCCTGTAGAGGAAAAGACTTTTGTATTAAATTAAGTCTAACTATAAGTTAGGACAACATAGACTTAAATCATAAACACTTCCTCATTTCATCTCATAAAAGAAATTTCATTCTTTTGGAGTGAATGATTCACTTTGTCTTGATTATTTATACAACCATTAAAATAAGAATAAAGCACATAAGAAATAAAAATAATTCCCTTGGTTCTATTCTAGTTGAGGCTTTAATTTATAAAATAATTTCATTACTCAACTTCTCTCATTACTTCTTGTGGCTCACTGCCACTTATTCAAACTAAAGTAAGCAACATCTTAAAGTGTTCCCCTAGGCATTAAACATTAGTCATAATCAGTTAACTATTTCTAAACAAAAGTCTCTACATATTAACATTATCCTTTTTGTCTCTTGACATAACATATTTCTTCGGTACGAATTCTGGGTCATCGTTAATGTCATCCCCCATTTCTTCATTTGTTTCTTCTCCTTCTCCTTTCATGTCTTCCTCAGGATCTGATTCTTCCTTCTCTTCTTCAAATTCGATTACCAAGTCAACATATACCGGGATTACTGGGTTTGGGTCCTCAATTTCATAACACGAACTATCTTTGGATTCAACAATCTTCAAACCTGTAGGAGTCTCCTCTACCATTTGGTCTTCACTCCATTGACTACCTGTTGGGCGTGGTGCGGGCGGGTCTCCTTATTCGCATTCATTTGTTGATACCCCTGTTCCTTCTTAGCAATGTACCCCTCCAAGAACCTCCAATCACAACCCCACTAGCCAACAGCATCCTTATACTTAGAATAGTTTGGAAGGCCTCCAAGAAAATGAAAATCACTAAACTTCACCTTAATTTCTAAGTAGGGGTGAACGGTCGGGTAAACACCTAACAATCAAAGCTGCTACTTGGTCAGGCTAATCCCATTGTGGTAACTTCAACACCGTACTCATGTACCAGCAGTAGAACCGTATCTTCCAAACGTATTGAGGTGGACTTTCATAATCTTTCTTCTCCAATGTCCCCATTTGAGTATGCTTACTAGGCATACTATGTGTCATCCTGCACAAAACTTAAAACTAATGGTCCATCCTTCCCAAAGCAAGGTAATAATAACTAACAGTTCTGCAAAATGAAGGTCTTGTGGCTAACATACAAGTTTGTTTACACCCAACTATACACATAAGCATCACCTTGATCATAAACTTCAATGCATGAAAGAACAGAAACAAAGTCTATCCTACATGCCCAAACTTCCTACCCAAGCTCACCGCATGGTATTAAAGTGATAACACATAATACATACCTGAATTTCACCTGCACACATAATTTATTTTTCAAAACTTTCCATTTTTAGAAATTACTATTTTTAGAAAAATTCCATTTTCAAAAAGTTTCCAATTTAAGAAAATCCCCTTTCCAAAAATAAACTTAGGGTACCCCAAAATAAAATTCATTTATTTCAAAATCTAAGCTCTTGTAACCACTTTGTAACACCCTGGATTTTCCCTAACTTCCTACTTCTTATTTTTCCGGAAAACATATTAATTTAGAGATATTATATTCATTAAAACTACTAAATATGGAAAAACCAAAGTATTACCGCCACCGTGATAACGGCTAAGGCATTTATCAAAGTACTACAACAGAAGTCTTAAAACCAAAACAATTTAAAACTAAACTTCAAACAACTTTAAAATAAAATCAACTTTAAACTTATTACACTTCGGAACCATATTAATGGCCCTTTAAAAACCAAAACCAAAACTACTATTTAGAAGTCCTTTGAAATCCAAACAACCAAAATAAATGTTAGTCTTCATATGCAATTAAAATAAAGCAAACTACAACCACAGCAAGCGCTCTAACTCCATCCCATCATGAAATGACTTATGCCCACTTGTACCTATAGCTTTCCTTTTTCTAGAAAACTACTCACCACAAGTGGGTCATCGTAGGGATAAGTCCAAGAGAAAGCCATGCACACAAAACAAACAGTCAGCAAAGCTGAGTACATAACTACTAAAGACTTATGCAAGAACATGCAAAAGGAATAAACATGCACTCAACTTACCTTTGACACCCTTTGTCCTGTACATGGACTCAATTAAATTAATTACCACATTAATAACCATGGATCCTGCATCGAACGGGTTTCCTCCTAAAAAATCATTGCTCTATTGGGCACCAGTTGAGGAGCAACTCCCAAAAGGTATTACTATGTCACATAAAGTGACGGAAATCCAGCGCATTAAAAATATAAAAGAGTACAACGTCTTGTACCCCAATTAGGAGTCATAGATCACTGTGCCATATGACTCCCCCCAGTGTTCATACTCAAGGTATATACGTTCCAAGAGTTTTGATGCAAGTCCTCTTACACTTTACGTGATTTAACAGGTTTACAGTGTTGTGACTCTCATGCAACACCACATATATATATATAAAACATACATCCAAATCAAGTAAGTTAATTTAATTATCTTCAACTTAAGGTGACTCAAAATTAAATTTAGGTGTGTCCTTTAAATAAACTTAACCTCCTGCACCACACATTAATTGTGAGTGGCTAACAAATTGTTTTCTCCTTGACCACACATTAAACTGTGAGTGGTATTATATATAAAATAATTGCACATAACTTCTTTTAATTATGTGAATAAAAATTCACAACTATAGTTCTTGTTGATTAAGTAACTAACCAACTTAAAAATAACTTCCTTCCTTGATCAATAAACTAATGGCCAAAATAAACTCATCGTAACATTCCAATTCAAGCTTATAAAAATTAAACTTTCTATTTGACATGGAATGTCATCAAACGTTAAAAACATGCTACTAACAAACTTGCCATGCATATAGATTCATGATTCCACACAAGCTTACAAGATTACATGTAATCAAGAATTTCTCAAGCATGCATACTAACTCTTATGTTTGTCTTTAATACTTACGTACCTTGTATAATAACTGTGCTCCGCCACAACTTCTAGAAGTCGACTAATTCAAAGTCTCCTACACAAGGAAAAACCGAACTAAATTAAAACCTTATTGACTAAATTCTACAACAACTATAACTAACTTCTAAATTTGGAAACTTTGTCCAAAACTTCCTTATATAGTCTCTATTCAATTCCATACTTCACTTTTCTTTTCTATTGCAATTCTACTTAGTTTTCGGGACTTAATTATGCTTTATAAAACCTTAATAAAGTTTTTATGCCACTTTAGAAAAGTAGACAGCAATCTAAATTTATCAAAACTCCTTGAAAACTTCCAAAAACGACACAAATCAATCATACAATGCACTACTTAATTTATATGATCAATTTATGCTAATTACATACTTTAAAAGCCTAATTAATTAATTTATAAAATCTGAAAAGCATGTTAAACATGCTTAAAATCACTTTTAAACTTCATAAAACATACTAAAATTTATATAGATCAATATAGAATTGTTATGTGATCATACTAGAACAATTTGGACACTTAAAACTCAATTTAACTTGTTTTTATTAAAATTTCAGATTTATTTATCAACTTTAAAGTCATGAAAAACTTATAAAAACATCATGATTTCATGCCAAAACACTTCTACAATCTACTAACATATTTATAAAATCAATCTAGGCTTTAGAACAATTTTTCATATACCAAAACATGTTCATAATATTTATTCAACACAAATTCATGATTATTAAATTTGGACAGCTTAATAAAATAAGTTTAAAACCGTTAAAAATCAATCTAAACTTAATAACATCATCATAAATTCACCCAATAATCTATGATCATAATATTAAAGTTCAGAACACAAAAACTCATAAAATCATAACTTCATAAATTTTCAAACCCTAATTTATAATTTCATGAACAACAAAATTAATTCATGCGTTAAGGCAATCATTCTTTTATCAAAACATGATTAAACTTATAAAAACATAATTAAACTTAATTATAAACATGAATTTGCAAGATTGAATCAAAAATAAAGAAGAAGAAAAAATTTCATATAAGTTTCGAAAAAATACCAAAACGAAGGGAGGAGGAGCAGTGGTGGCGCGTGGTGGCCAGCTGGGTGGTGTCCGACGTCCGGCGGTGGCAGCGAAGGAGGTTCGGCTGGGCACGGATCCCGAGGTAGCTTTAAAAAATATTTTTTCAAAATTTTTGAACTGTTTTTTTTTTTTCGGAATTTGCAACCTTTTTTTTCTCCCTTTTCTCTCTAGATTTTTGGAATCCTAATTGATAGTATGATCATGAAAAGTTGGAATTTTAGGTTTTGTAGGGTATTATAGGCCCCAAAGTAGGATTTTGGTAAGGCATTTTTAGAAGCTCCTAAGTAAATTAGGAAACCTTTGAAATCTATTTTTAGAAGCTCTTAAAATATTTGTAATCATAAAAATATTATTTAAGAACACAAATAACTATTTTTAACCAAAACTTTATTATTTATTTTATTTTTATTAATTTCTTTTTATTTAATACTTCTATTGAACATAATTTTCAATAAAAATATTAAAATTATATGAATAAAATACGAAGATTATACGCTTGAAATACAAAAATACTTTGTTTAAATACGTGAAAATGTGGGGTATTACAATCACATAATAGTGTTGATATTAGACAAATGATGGTTATTGTGAAGTAACCATACAATTAAGGATATTTTGGTTGTAACAATGGTGAACAAATTCCTATTTTTATGAATATAAGCTTAAGTAGTTTTAACTTTTAATGTTAGCAATGAACAAGTTGTTGTTATTACCCTCATTATTGGTGTTTTCACTACTTTTGGCCAATATCAATATACTAACATTTTGTTTGCTTATAATCAAGTAAATGCATTTGTTGAGTCAAATTAAAGCAACAAACTAGTAAACTACACAACATAATTTCATTAACTTATAATACCAATATTACAATATCAGATGTCAATCAGTACCATACATAAACACAAAATTAATACCACAATAAAACACAACCTACATGTACCATGTTACATACTTCATAGCACAAAAACTAACATCACACTTACCCCTTTCCCAATCCCCTATTACAATTTCCATATATACCACTTTACATTTTCAAAACAATAACAAGGAAAATAAATAGCAAGAACACAATTAACCCTTTTCCCAATACTCTAACAAATCCCTCAAATCCTTCTAACTGGGCTTTTAACTCAGCAACACAACCTGTGAAGGTAACCATAATTTCCTCATGCTGTTGTGTTGGACGTTCTACCTCACCAACCCAAACCATGGTCTGCGGACCAACCCAATCAAAAGAACGACAGCTATCACATCTCCAAAAGGCTTTTCGAGGATTGCAGTGCGAATGTGAAACATGTAACTTGGCATCAACAGGAACCCTACAATTGCATTTGGGAGCAATAAAATCCCAATCACAATTGGAGTCATACATTGACCTCTAAGAACTATGAGACATTTTTTAGAGGAAGTGAAGAAGATGAGCAAAAGAAAGATTGGGTGACAAAGGAGGTAGAATAAGAATGGAGAAGAAGAGTATGTAAATTGGGTTTTTTATAGAAGAAACCATAACATTTAGGAGGGAAATTTAGGAGGAAAATTTTCCCTCCAAATCTTAATAAACCCACTATTTATTTATTAATGGTTTTTGGGATTTTTTATTTTCCATATATTACAGAATAATTAAGAAATAACAAAAAATTACAAATTAACGTTAACATTAATACCACATTAACGAACAGGTTAGCACTAATCAAAAATAATTAGCTGAGGGGCATAGGTGAGAAAAAAAAGGTATGGGACACACCTTAGAAAAATGAAAAGCTCATGGACATACCTTAGAAAAAACCCAAATATTTTGCTATAATTATTAAGCTAAGCTATGCATTTTATTGATCATAATTATATTGCTAATTTAATAATAAAAATTTTAAACCGTGCATCGCACAGGCATTATACTAGTTGTATCATAAAAAAGTACAAGTTGAGATGAATCATATGGGATCTCATATGGGTATATCTTTTCAATTTTAGAGTGAGTTAAAGTTATTAATATAAGGCCAGAAAAATCTTATTATAAAAATATGATTAGATGAATATGATTTATGGACATATGTTTACTAGAAGCTAGTAAAGTACTATTCATTTATTTTAACAAAAGTATAAATTAAACAAATAATAAAAATAAATTATGTATTATATGTCTGGATCATATTAATAAATTGAATAAAAACATTATATTAGCCCGTGCATCAATGCACCGACTTTAAGGCTATATACAAATCATTAAAAAAAGAAAAAGTCTTATAACATTGTTTAAACAGTCACTAAAACATATTTGTTAAATCTCAAAAGAATTGTATTGATTTGTAGTTTGTATCAAACTTGAACACATCTCCGAACATACGCAGCGACTACATATGAGGCTATGATGTGTTCAAGTTTGGTACAAACTACAATGTTAGAGCGAGTACTTGCCTAGATGCATTGAAATTAGTAGACATTGGCAAGTCAAAGATTTCTCCAAGATTGACAAGACATAACTGATAATCTCTCAATAAAGTCATTATATGATCAAGCACGTCTGTTGTTTAAATTAAAATAGCCACAATTGAATATAATGTAAACAATGGTATAGTAAGTTCATGAATGATCTTATCCACTTAACAATTTTAGATTATTGTCATTGATTTGTTCTTATCTACCATATTGAAAAATGTTTGAGATTAGGACTGTAATTGTACTATATGGATATATATATATATATATGCTTCTAAAATTAATTACTATGTTGTAATTAGTTTCTAGACCATAAAATATGAAGTAATGCGTTTCACTAGTGCATATTTGGATTGATAATTGACATGATGAATTGATGATTATTATTTAGAGGTGATAACAAGTCAAACATAGAAAGATAAAAATGATTATAATGAGTTATTTGTGAGGAAACTGTAAATTTATCAATGTTATACATTTATCAAATTTATAACATTGATAAACACTCACATTTAAGAGGTCCGTGTAAGAATTATGAAGGTTCACTACTTTTGCTTGTTTATAAGTTTTATAATAGCTTAATATACTTCCCTATATTTATCAATGTAATAAATTAAAAACCCCTCTGATTATAATGATTTATTTGTGAGGAGAATAGTATTATAGTGATAGATGTTATTGCTTAGAAAGTGAGATGGTGACATGATGATGAAGAAGGAAGGGAAATTAGCCTTATTTATAGAGATTATTGTTATTCAATCTGGGGTGTGTAAGTGTAACCATATATATATTATTTCGATTAGTATATGGTAATAATTTTTCTCACATCAACTTCTTTTCCTCGTGTCTACACTACTCTATTATCTTTATTACTTCATATTGTTAATTAGCCTCGTTTTTTAAACCTTTGAAACCTTAATTTGAAATTAAATAAAGCTTTGCAACTGCTCATAAATGTAGTAGTGATGGAACAAAGATCGTAGAGATCAGATGTTAGAATTGCGGACCTAATATAATTGATATGTTGTATTATTCGGTTATAATTGTATTAATACGCTATCATTAAGTTTGGACCTAATAAAGTGATCCAATAAATTAATTATTGTTGGGCTTATTTACGTCTTGTATAGAGTATGAGTTTATATTATTGTGTAAAGACCGTTGGACCTTTTCTAATACATGATAGGCGGATTAGGAAAAGGAATGTATTATAAATAAACATCTAGATTATGGTCCCTTGTACGCCACCTACAATGGACTCTCAATTACATCCCTATTAAGTGTAAGTACTAGAAGTCTCAAATCCATAAGGAACTCGATTGAAGATTACTCATAAATTCAGGTACACTTCTCCATTCAATGTTTATGGAGTAATTTAGTATGGAGATTAAGGTTTATAGTAGATCTGAATCCAACATCAGATCCGATGATTGAGACAATATATCTAAAAACTTTAACCACTTGAGTTATCCCTCACTCGATGTATTCTAATCCGTACATATGAAGATAAGATGAAAATAAAATGGCATGCAATAATGCAATCTATTCGGCCACCTCTGGTTAATTTATTTAGGGAAGGTTTTATAAATTACAACTCTTAGCCCTACCGATAAGCAAAAAAAAATTAAATAAATTAATCAATTAATATAAAATAAATAAATTCTTGTTTTTTGAAATGATCAAGTGCTGCTTTGAGGTTCAGTCTATTTATCCTACTTTTTCTCATCTATTATTATTATTTTTAATGCTAGATGAAAGTCAATTTCAAGATTTTTTGAAATTAGGAGTCAAGCTTTAATCGATTGAGTAATTTCTTACTGTCTATTTATCGTTTTGTATAAATATTTATTTCACACTAATTAAAGATAAATATTATACTATATTTGTGATGAATTAGCTGCAATGACAATAATAGTTTGTGAATTATAAAGTAATAAATTATTGCAACCAATTCGCCACGGAGATCATATCAAGTATAAAGATATGTTGTCAATTGTGTGGGTTTTTTTAAATAACAAAAATGTGATGCAATATAAGTTGAATGTTTAGCAATTTGTTTCGAATATCTTTCACCTTAATAATTTTAATTTAAGAAAATAAAATAAAATTCCAACGTTTCGTTACAAAGAAAGGCTAAAATCATGGTAGAATGCAGAAGTCCTTATCAGATAATTAATTATTCCAAGAATAGATTATATTAATGCTGACACCATTTAATAGTTGAACTTATTGTATGGTTAGACGGTCACAACTCACAAAGTCACAAATAATTTATTGTTTGAGTTTCCATAAGTCATTTTCAATTCTTTTTGGCGTAGGCTACATGGCTGCCCACTATTAGGGGGAGTCAAAAGAAAAATTAGTGTACACATTTATGAAGACTAAATAGTAAATAGTGGCTAGAGGCAAATTAAAGGTGCCGAGAAAACACAGTATGCCGCATTGCAACTTTCATTTTCAACGACCACTTCACTTGTTAATACATATGTACCGATGTACGAACCAGTCCTACGTGCTTTCCACACTAGCTCGGAGCATTGATTTGAATAACACATTAACGAGGCGTTTGTTACAAGGGGCAAGGATAGGAAGAAAGGATATATATTGAAAGTTGGTAGGTGGCTGATGAGAATATTGACAAACTTCATTGGGCCTAGGCCTACACCGGAGGAGAGAATGACTACACACAAACCCATTGGGATTCCATTATAAAACCAATTAGTAACATAAGGAGTAGTCCTCTAAGCCTATATGAATATCTTTCTCCCTCTTATTTTTCAATGTGGGATTTGCATGTGGTTTATTTTCTCAACACTCCCCCTCACGTGCAAACTCATCTATTCTCCACAATTTGGATAGCTTACAAACATCCTCGTTGGGCCTTCTTTCTTTGGCTGCCAACATGAGGTAAACAAACCCCTACTTGGGGCACTCACAATCTGTTGGGCTACTTGCTCGAAACAGTCTTCAAATAACTTCCATCTTGCATCTTTTTGGGCCCTCACTTGTGGGATAGATAATGGGCCAGAATTGTCCACTCTGATACCATGACAAACTTCATCAGGCCTAGGCATAGGCCTACACCGGAGGAGAGAATGACTACACACAAGTCCATTGGGGTTCCATCATAAAACCAATTGGTAATATGAGGAGTAGCCCTCTAAGCTTATATGTTAGTCATTCTCCCTTTTATTTTTCAATGTGGGATTCGCATGTGATTTTTTCTCTCAACAAATATCGCTAATCTATCAAAAAAATAAACCTAGGACTCTAAATATGTAGTTAGGAAAGTAGGTCAAAATGTCAAATCCACAAAGTGGGGGTGCTTATCGAGCGAGTCGATCACGAACAAGCAGTTGATCGACTCGTGTTTGTTAAGTTTCGAGCCGAGTCGAGTTGCTCACGAACGACATGTAAAAAATACCGGTTTATCTTAACTTCTAATTTTATAATGATTATATTTTCTTTTCTTTACAAATTTTATTTTTTATATAGTTGAAAAGTTTATTTTGATTCAATGTTAAAGTATTTATCAATTTTGAAGACAAATTAATTGAAAATAATTGTTAATCATGCTCTCTTTGCTAGGGTAACACTAGATAAATTGCAAAATAATAGTATCTTATTGAGTTTCGAGCTCATTCGAGCGAGCTCGAGCTAACTCGAGTCGAGTTTCGACCAAGCTTTGACCGAGTCGAACTCGAGCTGCTTGCGAGCTACCCAGCTCGTTAAGCACCCCCACCACAAAGAGACATCTATCTATTACTAAAGCAGTTGCCACTAACTAACTTTTCCTCCAAATCACCCTCTTTTTTGTCCTAAACCATTTTTTCACTATTTATTCTTTTTACTTCTATTATGAGATAATAAAAATAAATACTAAATCATAAATAATAAAATAATAATATTAAAAGTAAAATGCAACTCCGTACTAAATATTAGGAAAGGATAAATCCTAAATATATATATATATATATATATATATATATATTAATCTGCCAAATAAGTTCAACCACTCACACATAAACTAATTTAACACTTATATATATATATACTACCTCCGTTAACGAAAACTTGCAACCCTTTCTATTTTAGGATGTTACCAATTACTTGCAACACTTGTTTTCGTTCCTATTTTAGTATGTTTTTTCATTTGAAATTCCAAAAACACCCCCAATTAAAACATTCTAATTTAAGTTTAATCCATAACATCCTAAAATCATTAATTAACAAAATTTATAATCTTACTAAATGAACCACCACCATCACCACTCTTTCTACTTCTCTCTTCTGTCTAACTACCCACTAAAACTACCACCATCCCTTTAGTTTCTCTCTCTTCACCGACCAGTCTGAAACCACAGCCACCACCACCATCACAACCACCCCTAGTCCACCCTACCTCCATCAGCACCACCTCAGAATCCTCTGATCCATCATCATCTTTTTCTTCTTTTTGCCCATCAACATCCTTCGACCCTACAAGAAACCACCATCACCATCTTCGTCTTCAACCTTCGATCTTCCATTCATGTTTGATCTTCGTCTTCGTCACTGTGTTCGATCTTTGTCTTCAGCTTCTTGTTCGTGTTCCGTTCATGTTCAGGTTCGTGTTCGTGTTCACCCTCGATCTTCATCTTCGATTTAATAATGAAACCACCACTATGAATTTAATTTTACTTTCATCTTTAATTTGATTATGATTTTACAAGTTTTGATTTTGGGTTTTTTGATTTTGGATTTATGATTTTAGATTGGTCATCGAGGTGGTTTTGGTGCGGTTTCGGGGTGGTGGATGTGTGGTCATCGGGGTGGTTTAGGTGTGGTTTCGGGGTGGTTTAGGCGTGGCTGGGCGGTTTCGGTGGTTTTGGTGGTGGTTGGGTGTCGTGTTGATGTGTGGTGGCTGGATTGGTGGTGGATGTGTGGTTATCGGGGTGGTTTAGGTGTGGTTTCGGGGTGGTTTAGGTGTGGTTGGGTGGTTTCGGTGGTTTTGGTGGTGGATGGGTGTAGTGCTGATGTGTGGTGGCTGGATTGATGGTGGATGTGTGGTCATTGGGGTGGTTTTGGTGGTGGCTGGGTGGTTTAGGTGTGGTGTTGATTATTTGTCTCCTTTCCTCCTAATTACTACCCTTATTTTTCTAATCTAGTCATTAGGATTTTTTGCCTAGGAAAATGTGCAACACAAAGTGTTGACATAATCGTTAACAGAGGTAGTAATATAATATCCACCTAATATTGTATGCCTTAAACGTCATATAATTTGAAATACATTAGGTTTTTTAGCAACAAAATTGTACTGTGATCGAAAATGATAAGATTTTAGAACCATCGTATATTATATGATATAAAATTTAATTGTTATATGCATTGCATTAACTTTTCTATTTTTAAAAAGTCGGCCATCTCTTGGGGATTATCCAGTACAAAAGTATGCTAAATATTAAAAAAGAATACTTTCCAAATATATTTCTAATATGCTAGATCAAGCTACTTACATATAACTAAGTAAATGCTTACAAAAGTTTCTCCTAATATTATTCGCACTTAAATGTCTTGAAGTTTTAAATTCATTTGTACTTCTTTTTTTAATTTACCAACAACATTTGTGATCGAATTGAAAATGATAAGATTTGAAAGTTATTTCTTTTATGTACAACATATGTATTATTAAATAAAATAGTTGTTATATAATGTAATTAATTTTTCAGCATTTAATTTGATAGCCATGCATTGCTCGGGTAATTATCTAATACTGTACTAAAACCACAAGCAATTTAATGAGTTGTTGATATTTTTCAGTCTCTCATTAGCTTGTGTTTTTCTATTTTTTATTAAATTACCTCATGGACCATTGATGATAAACCCCAATTGACATTTAGGGTGCAACCGTGCAAAGAATCCTTAAAACTCCTTGAAAGGGTTGCAGGAAGGACTTATTTGAGAGCCTTTAATTAAAACAGCAAATCCAAAAGCCAATAAAAGGGTTGCAGAAAGGGATTTTGGGAGCCGATATGGATAAACCCTAACCCAAAGAAAAACTGCAGAAGAAAGAGAAACAGTGGATGAAAGGGTGAAGAGTAGAAAAGAGAGGAAAGGCGATGAATGGCCGAGATGATGAGGAGGGACACGCGGCACTCATCAGCTAGAGACTCATTCCCGTGACGCAAGCTTCAAGTAGCAATTCCACTATTCAACTCCACAGTAATTGGATCGGTGCTTTAAAACGAGTATGGATTTAAAAATAAAAAATTTAATCTATCTATATTATACAATACTTAAAGATAGTAAATCTTTCTATACTGTAATCTATACTAAGTGCCTGTTTACTTCAACTTAAAATCCGTTCAGTTCAATTCAGTTTGGTTAAGTTCAATTCAGTTTAGTTCAGTTCAGTTCTTTTCTTATTTTGCTATTCATTAATCCTTTATAAAAAACTTTCAGTTCAGCTCAGCTCAATTTAGTTCAGTTCAGTTCAGCTATTTTCAGCTGAAGTAAACAAGGGATTGCCTCTACTCTATTAGACTTGACCTTCTGAAAGTAGGTAGGCTAGGGAGATGCTCAAACCAGGGCGTGCAAGCCATGGTATCTTCAAACCAAAACCTATTTTTAACCTTACTGCCCAAATACCATCCCCAAAATATTGTTAAATAATTTATAAAAATTTCAAATGCATACTTTGATTTACTTTTCATATTTTGATTATTTATATAACTAAGATATAATCATTTTTTGCCTACTATTACATAAGAATTAATGTAATACTTTGTACTATTATTTTGTATATTCTATATTATTTAGATAATTTACGTACTTGTAGAGCACAATACCTATGAATGGCTAGCTAGAACGCATGTAAATTAAATAAAGAGTACAACGTCTTGCTTGCACCCCCGATTAGATATCATAGATTACTATTTCTATTACTCTCCCCATTGTTCATACTCAAGGTATATACATTCCAAGAGTTTTGGTACGAATCTTCTTTCACTTTAAGTGATTATCAAATTAATTACTCCCTCCGTTTCCTAATATTCTTGACGGTCACTATTCAACCCTCTCATTTTGATATATGATATAATAATAGTGGTGGAGTCAAATTGGGGTAATAATTGATGAGAGAGAAACAAGTTGCAACTAATAGAAGCTTGATTAGTGGGTGGTGTGTGGGATCCATTTTAATAAAAAAATGTTAAAAATCTAATAAAGTTGTAATGTAAAGAAAAATATGGAACATAGAAAAACAAGATATGTAAAGAAAAATAGGGAACGGAGGGACTACTTGTTATGACTCATAAGTATAGCAAGGCATAGAACACACACAACATAGAACATCATATTAATTATCTTGATTAACATGTTATCATATTATTTATTTCTTATTTCTTCATTATTTAAACCTTACTTTATCCACACATAAACTGTGAGCGGTTAAGTAGTTGGTCATTAAACCTTACAAATTTGTCTTCTAAACTTACTCTTATACTCATTAATATTCAGAATGAAAAACCAGAATTCCGGATTTTGTTTTCCTTAAAAATTCAAAATTCAAATTTTATAAAACTCATTTTATTTTCAATTCGGATTACAGATTAAAAATCCGAATATCCTGTCCGATTTTTCCGAATTCCATAAAATCGAACCGGATAGTCGAATTTTTGAAACAAAAAACCGGATCGGAAATTCATAAACGATTTTTTTTCACACAACCCTAATCATAGTGGAGTTGTGCTAGCTGCATCGGTGTGTCAAATTCCAATGGTGGTATAGGTGTGTTTAGTTGAAGCTTTGGTCTTAAGATCGATTTGGGGAAATAGTGGCTCGCAAGCTTAACTACACTAGTGTTCAGTTGGAGACTGATGCAATCAATGTGATGATGGCGGTTCAGGCTTGTCATTTTAGAAGTAGTCTGTTGGAGTTGGTTTGTGAGGATGTAGCTCTTATGGATGAATCTTTTGATTTGTCTAGTTTGTCTCATGTGAAGAGATGTGATAACAATATTGCCTATTCTGCAGCTCGTACAGTCCCAACTCCCAAGGGTCAAAACAAGTTTTTGTAGAAACTATCCCGCAAGTTATTTTTGCCTTAGCGAGTTTGGATGCTTAATAAAGTAGCTTAAAGTTTCCTAAAAAAAAAGTTAAAGTTACAACATAAATAATACAAAAAAACTCATTATAACAACAAAAAACAAAAAAAAAAAAAATACTGAGAGAGAAAGTGTTTTTCAAAACACTAGACGTCTAATTAGTTGTTAAATAATAATAATAATAATAATAATAATAATTATTATTATTATTATTATTACAAATGACTAAAAATAAAAGGTAGCTAGTGCATGTCTGAGTATATCGTCAGCATCCAAGTAACCGTGACTCAACCACAAATGCCACAACTCTACAACAAAGTGGATTTAATAGGTAATGTACTTATCAATTCAACTTGGTAATGGGGCCATATAATCCAATTTAAAATAGAATACTACCATTCTACCAATAGCATTCATCCTATATGCAAGATATTATTGTACTCATTTAATAGGACTAGAAGAAATATACATCACAAACGTTTTACTCATATGCTCATGGAATAAATTAATCATAATCATATCTATAAATAACTTGGTCTTCCACATAATTTATATCATCATATCTCATAATAAAACAAAGTTCCTATAGAAAAAGAGGAGACACATTGAGAAAATTGAAAAAATGGAGTTTCAAACACAAGTGTTAGAAGATTGCTTTGGAGTTCTCCAATTGTATAGTGATGGATCAATTTGTAGAGCAAATGAAAGCGGTATTGATTTTGGAGAATTTACCCAAAAGATAGTTGAAGAGGGGTGTCATGTTGAATGGGAAGATTGTATGTACGATGAGAAACAACATCTATATTTACGTGTGTACAAACCTACTTACAAGAAAAAGAGCAATAACAATAATAAAATGCCGATTTTGTATTATATACATGGAGGAGGGTTTTGCCTTGGATCTCGTACATGGCCTAATTGTCATAATTGCTGCCTTCGTCTTTCCTCTCAACTACAAGCCTTTGTTATTTCACCCGATTACAGGTATTGCTCTTTTTTTTTTTTTTTTTTTTTTTTTTTG
>PYUH01000274.1:183022-222250 GCA_016808085.1 Suaeda aralocaspica
TTTTTTTTTTTTTTTTTTTTTTTTATAGCTCATTACTTAATATGTTTGTTTAAGTTGGTTACACTTGAAATCATTTTATGAGAAATAAAATCAAAACGTAACCAAGTAAAAAGAAATGAAGGGAATATTATTTTTTTTAATTTGGTTTTAGTATCCGCAGCTTTGAGAGCTATACATAAGAAGCTAAAACCTTCATTGCATAGAATTTCTAAGTTTGCATCATTTTGTGAAGAGTGTATTTAATGGGAAATGAAAAGTTGTTGATTTGACATTTTCTCACACAAATTTATCATGAACTTGTTTACTTGTTATAAAGTTTTTGAGTTTTGAGTATTATATGTTCTCCTTACTAAAAATTATTTGACCTAACTGATTTGTAGTTTTCAATCGTCTTAGCATTTAGGTTAAGTGATGGAAAGGTACAAGCCTCATGCACTTGGGGTGCTGTATTGATTAGTCTTATAAATTATGAATAATTGATTCATTTTAATTGGGTTTATTACATTTTATCATAAAATCAAGCGCAATGTACGTAAGCTCAAATAATGAATGAGAAAGTAAGCCTCAAGAAAATTCTCAATAATTTGTTTATAAAAATCCTTTCAACAACTTTTTGTTTGAGTCATTTTCAACCACTTTGCTAAATTTTTATTAAGGTATCTTAAAGACTTAAACGTTTACAATAATATGGTTGTGAAATTTTGAGGATGTTGATGGGACATTTCACATTTGGATGTAACTAATAACATCGAAAGTAAAAAAATAGTTCATTAAATTTCAAGTAATTTTTAGGTCATTTCAAAACCAAATAAGTAATTTTGTTTTTCCCTTTAATTTTACCTTAATAAAGCCCTGTACTCCTCGTCTTATTTTTACTTATTTTCAGTAAAAATAAGTTTTGTTAAGCAAAAATCAGTTTCAATCCTTAATAAATGGTTAATGATTTCAGCAAAAATAAGTTCATTTCAGCAAAAATAAATTCAGATCAACAAAAATAAGTTCATATCAGCAAAAATAAGTTAAAAAGAACAGGGCCTAAGTACATTGTACACAGAAAATTACGTAAAGTTATACATGTTTGTGCCAAGTAAAGAAATCTTAAACTCGTTTTGGCAAGCTAGTTAATGGATTCGATCAATTAATAATTGTTTCATCATAGTTCAAATCATTTACATGCTAATATTTTTTTACTAATACTTCAAATTTTGATGGTCCAAATTAAGTGACATGCATAAAAAAAATCGAATTCACTTTTGTTAATCTATTTGAAAAAAATGAATAAACCTTATATCAATGGCATATGACAAAGAGTATGTTGCTGTCCTACAAGTAGAATTATTCTATAAAATCAATTTATCCTTCTTAAAATATTTTTTACATTTTTTAATATGTATTCCTTAAATTTTACACTCACTTTACATTTGTTAAAAAATATGTGTTACATTATTTAAATTGAAAAGGTTTTCTCACTACTAACTATCAAATGTTGTGCAAATACATTAATGGCTTAACAATTTTCCTTTTACTTATTACTCTTTTTGATTTGAGTGCGTCAAATTTATTCTATATTTCAATTTTAAGACGCGAGGCATACAAAATTTTATAGGTTTAAACTTTTTACCTAGTTAAATTCGAAGGGGACAAGGTTTAGTCGTGCTGAATTGTTGAAACAAGACAGCCAAAAAAGGCAATATAATGGAATTATGGAAAGGTCTATTTCCATTTAATGAATGTTGTTCGTTCGTTGTCTTAGTCATCTTTTTTCATCACTAACACACCAATCAGCTGTGGTACTGTATACACCTAGCTTTCTAGGATAATACATGGGATGATTTTATTGGTCAACCTATAGTTTGGGAAAGGCATAATGATAAGTCTAGGAATATACCAGTGTAGAAAAGTTTTTGAAAGCACCCTTATTTAGAAAACAAAGTTCTCTCAAAAAAGAAGAAGAAAAAAAAAAAAAAAATTAATAATAATATTAAAATAAATAAATAAAAATTAGAAAACCAAGAAAACTCCAATAAATAATTTTAAATAAGAAAATTTTCTTTTTACAATCCCACCTTTGAGTAATTTAAAAACAACCATCTCACTTTCATATAATCGAGATGGTATAAATTTATCGATCTTTTGTTAAGAAAAGAAAAAAAAATATCAATCTAATTGCTAATACACGATGTGGAGAAATTCAAGTTTATCACGGACTCACGGTTGAAAAAATCATATCAAGGCTTATATTCGAGAGAAAACCCTTGTTATATACACTACATGACAAAAGAATCATATTGGCTCCATAATTCTTATTCAACAATCGAATAAGCGATATATTTAACCAAGTAAATTACTTGATAAACTTAGCACTCTCTATCTCAATTGGTTATAGTTTCCATCCGGATTTCAAAATCTTGTTATTAATATATATATTTTACATTCAAGATATTTAATTGCTCTATAGGTTTGTTCTACTAATCAAATTATTTGAATACGATTTTGTTTTTATTTATATCGGATAACACTTATACACTAAACATCATATTGATATGTGGACATAA
The DNA here is from genome assembly GCA_016808085.1 of Suaeda aralocaspica. NCBI lineage: Eukaryota > Viridiplantae > Streptophyta > Magnoliopsida > Caryophyllales > Amaranthaceae > Suaeda > Suaeda aralocaspica. Next base: position 185,578 of record PYUH01000274.1, read on the forward strand.
TTTTCCTCAAATTTTCAACGCTTATATGAATTTATATTTAATTTTTCTTGAAATAAGGTGAGCTAATATAAAGAGGCCAAATGAAATATGATAAAATAGAAAACGTTGCCACTATTCTTATTTATTCTTAGAATGAATATTATATATACTCGGTGTACAGTAAAATTACTATACAACGACCAACTTGAATAAGTTTTTTTCTAACTAGAATTTAACTTTTAGTAACTTTAAAATGATTGAAATTTAATTAAATAATTTGAACAAATAATTTTTATGTACGGCATAATAAGCTGTATTTATTTAGTAAAATTGAGTTTTTTTAGCATTAGAATATAAGAAAGTGTATGTTAACTTAAGCTGATTTTAAGTAGACTATAACTCAAAAAAAGTGTAACTCAAATTCAACAAAATATAACTTGAGCTGATTTTATAATAAATGAAACACAAAAATATGTAATTTCAAACCCGTTGTACAGTAATTACTGTACACCGAGTGTATATAAAACTTTGTCTTATTTTTGTTATACAAATAACATTTTTGTAAGTTTATATCTTTGGAGAGTGTAGATTGGCACCAGAACATAGGCTTCCAGCAGCAATAGAAGATGGATTAAATGCTGTAAATTGGTTACAATTACAAGCCAAAAAAAGAGAGCAAGGTTGTAATAATGTTCCGTGCAGTAAGTTGCTTGAACATAGAGCAGACATTGAAAAGGTGTTTATTATGGGTGACTCTTCTGGTGGAAATATAGCCCATCATTTAGCAGTCCGTTTGGGATCCGGGTCACCCGAGCTGTCCCCAGTCCGCATCTGTGGGTACGTGCTTTTAGCCCCGTTTTTTGGCGGATCTATTAGGACCAAATCCGAGGCTCACGGTCCTGCGGAGCCCGTTCTTTCATTGGAATCCCTTGACAGGTAAATAATCTTTAGTAAATTCGTTATACGGAGTACATCTTTATTATTAGCATGTGTTTGAAAAGTATTTCGCTTCACTAACAAACAATCTTGATTTTTGTTGTCGATGTCAACAAGCATATAGTTAGTTCATGAGAGTATGATTCAAAATGTCGGAATTAAGATATTGAGCTTGATTGTCGCTTATATTATAGTGAAATGTCTAAATGTCTTTATTTTTATGTTGACTTATGTGTCAAAATCTTGAGATAGGAAGTGGAGAAAAGATATGAAGAGGGAATCCTAACACTTTTTATCACTTGCCACACAAATAAAAAAAATAAAAAACGATTCCTAAATATGCTCGAACATACAGTCAACAATAAATGCTTTGTTGACTATAACAATACAACAACAAAACCTTGCATATTTCCAAAATAATTTGAATTAGCTAGATACGAATCAATAGAAGATATCGCAAAAGTCGTTGCATAAATTCTCTCCTATATATTAATGCCGAAATCTGCTCCAACCCTTAGTTGCATACTTGCATTGTATCACCAACAACCACCCTTAGTCCCTTATTGTGTTACTTTCATAGTTTCATGCATAGTCAAGATGAGCTGGTATTAAGAAATTGGAAAATTGATCATGTTATGATATAATATTGATTCTAATACATCATTTAGGGGTCTTGAAAAGATGGTTCAACGCTCCCACAGTTTATTTGGTCAATTAAATGTAGGGGTGAAACTAATTCGGTTTAAAACCGAAAACCACACCGCACCAAACCATTTTTAAATTATGGTTCAGTCTTTTTATAATTCTGGTGCGGTTTGGAGCGAATTTTTTTAAAAATTCGGTGTTCGGTTTGGAGTTGGTGCGGAGAAATAGAAACCGAACTCCAAACCGTACACCAAACCGTATAAAAGCCTAAACTATATCAAGGGCTTAAGGCCCAAAAGTGAATAAAACCCTAAAAATATAAATGGAGTTAGTGACTCTATTTCAATATCTTTTAAACTCTCTTTAAATCCCATGTTCCTTATGTTCTTCATTTTTCGCCATTTATAGTTCTTTTTTTTTCTAATTTCGTTCTTCATTCCTTCTTTTGCTTTCTCTAGCTAAATACCTCAATCCCTCAAAGTCACTATTCTTTTTTATTATTTGTTCTACAATCCTTGTTCTTTTGCGTCATTTCTTTCTCTCCTTAATACATCGATCTTCAATCAATTGATTCAACACTTATCTAGTATTATTGAAATTTTAAACTAACTAACTTGGTGTTATTTTAAAGAATGATGTAAACTACTACAAGTAGCCCTAATATTTAACTTCTCTTTGTTTCTAATTTGTTATTGTGGAACATAAATTTCGAACTAGTTTGAAAGTAAGGCATTATACCAAGATTCAAGATCGCATTTTCTAGATTTCTGGTAAACAATTAAGTATGACTAGAAATTCAGTTTGGTTTGGATCAAAAACCCAAACACTGAATTTGTTTGGTCTGGTTTGGTTTGGAGTGAAATTTAGATTGGTTTGGATTGGAGTGGAAATTCATAAACCGAAATAATAAGGTTTGGATTTGGAGTTTGCTATAATCCAAACCGTACACCGAACTTTCACCCCTAATTAAATGGATCATCCATCCATTATGGATGAAAAAGATTACTGTATCATAATCACGCGTGACCTAAATGTTGAATACTTTAATTTGAATCCTATGATATGAAACCATCCTCTTTAATTCATTGACTAGTTGTAATGTCAAACTAGATAATACTCTGTGCTGCGATGCATAGTTTTTTTTAGATTAATAAATTAATTTGAATCTATAACATGTGATTTTCTTATAAACGGTATAATAAATTATGAAGTATATCATTCTTAACTTTTCATAAGAGAGCTAAAAATTAAATGTAACTTAAGATTCCTAAAAGGATTAAAGAACATCGTGGGATTAATTTGTTATTGAAAATGATATTTTTATAGGGAAAAATATATATAAGTTGGAAAATTAAATTAAAGAAGAGGGGAAAATGCTATAAAAAATATGAGGAGTATTTATTAGGCCTTGAAAAAGAATCCTAAAAAAGAGGGGAAAAAACTTAGAGAGCCACGAAGGCGGAGGTGAGAATCAATCTCAAGATCTCTTAGAACCGGGATGGAAGCTCTAACCACTTGAACTATCCCCCACTCTCTTGGAAATTATTTTTTGAAAACCAAAAATATGTAAAGTGTTGGGAGGAAATTGATAGGAGTTTTGGAGGAAAAATGTTGGAAGTGGGGATTACTTTAGTATATGTAAATCTCTAACCCCGTGCGATGCTTGTAAAACTTGGAAATAAAGATTTAAAAAAAATTATAATAGATAGATAAGAGATATGAAAGAGTTATGTTCAAGAAATTAATTAAATTCTTTTTAGTACAAAAAAATGATATAATTTATCACTTGTTATGTTAAAAATTTATACACAATGTCACAATAATTTTCTTTTATAAATATCTTTTCTTTATCACATAAAAATTAAATGATGTAATATATACACAATAGTTTATTTTCAATGCAATTTGGGAGAAAAATTATAAGCTAATTAAGAGCTGTTGTTTTAAGAGTAGCATTTAATTGTCAAAGCACATTTATTAGTTTATATGCATTAATAAATATATTTTGTATTTTTTATACAATCATTAATTAATAGGATTTGGGAGGGAAATGTGGGAGGGAAAAATGAGTAGGTGAAGATTGCTTTAATATAAGTTATTAGATTAGATAGTTCGTGTAAAATATGCACAGTATTATCATTGATACTTAATAATATCAAGCTATCAACATTATCCTTTGTTTTTTCCTTTTTCTTTTTTACTAATTTCTAGGTAATGCTAAACATAGTTGTAAGTTCTGCGAGTCTAAATCTGCTATCTCACATTATGTGTACCATTTGTATGTCAATCAATCTCGTTGGTTGATTTTAAAACAAGGGTCTATCACTTCTGAATTAAAATTTTTAAATTATTATTATCAACCAATCAAAAATAGTGACACACAAATAATACTCTAAAAGTGGAACAGTAGATTTTTCTTCCAAGTTCCACATATAAGTCTTCAATATACTTTTCTCGTCAGTTATCTTATATAGGTAATGATTTACGATAATGGTTGAAACAAACAAACAAAACACAACGTCAACAACAAATAATAATAATAATAATAATAATAATAATAATAATAATAATAATAATAATAATAATAATAATAATAAACTCTCACTTAATCGATCATCAATCCATTTAAAACGCTTATGATAATCGGATACCAATTTATCATTTTACCAATGACCAAGAAACTTAGTGGTACTTCTCATGATAATTTGTTATTTATGTATGATGGATGCTTGGTGTTACCTATTCTAGTGCATAACTATTACTAAATGATAATGTCTTATATGCAACATGTTGCACGATAATTAAATGGTGCGGCAGCCCAATTAAAACCTAGGGTTTTAAGAGAAATCAATCGTTATCGTCGTCGCCGCCGTCGTTTCTCTCTCCTATGCGTTCTTCTTCTTCATTATTCCTTTAATCTTCTTCCTTTTTTATGCGAATTTATGCAGCAGCATTTGGTTTGTGCATGAATCTAGCAATTAATTTTGATTTTCTTTTCAATATATTGAATGTTTAATGTTCAATGTATTTCAAAATTTTACGTTCTTAAATTTCATCTCCTTTTATATATAATTCGACTTTTTTGATACAAATCTTGAGTTTATTGTAGAATTAAGATTCTTACTATGGCAAAGCTTCCAGGAGATGACTTTTTTTTTTTTTTTTTTCAATTTGTAAGTTTTATATCCATATTCCAACAAAATAACCCAGATTATTAAAGTAACCACTTTTAGCATAAGTAACCATCATTAGTCTGATAAGTAACCACAATATTACTAACAAGTAACATCGATACTATTACTACGTATATGTCATAATTCATTATTAACATAAAAAAACTATTTTGTATTGCAATATCAATATCGAAAGAACCTTTTCATAAACATTATTAGATTAGAGACTGCATACCTTTTGTAGTCTATGAATATGACTTGATAGAAACTGATTCAACTAGGATAGAGCTATCGTGCTGATAACGTGTCATGAAATATAGAAAGTGAGAGTATAGATACTTAAGAGAATATAAAATTTGTATTATTCAAGTGTGTCTACTCCGCACCAGGAGCCCTCTATTTATACACATGACTACCTTGTAATTCCCTAAGAACATTGAAAGGTCATAAGTGACAATAATAATTCCCTAAGAACATTGAAAAGTCATAAGTGACAATAATGAAGGGAGTTACATAGAGGAGTAAAATCATAAGTTACAAGAGTATTTACATAGGACACTCATGGTGAGAATTATGATGAGAATTAACACATGTGGAATATGGACATCCACCATTATGAAAAAATTATAACATATACATAAATAATGTATACCTTTTTATTTTTATGGTAACTAAAACAAATTTTCAAATTGTATAAGAGTGATTTTTTTTATTAATTGAGCAATTGCTCTGGAATTATTTAGTTACATAATATAATAATAATAATAATCACCCTAATTATTATCTCCTCTAAGTCTATAACGCTATACCTGTATACTAAAATAGATTTGTGCCCCTCTAAAGAAAAAATGATGAATGTTGGATTCAATTTTGAATGGGAGTACGAGCAATGCAGAATTTATACATATTCCACTGTCATCCAACAAAAAAAAAATTTAATAAAGCGAGAAATAACACAATTAATTATAATTTCTTCTCTCGATTTCAAAAGATCGTGATATCTTCCCTAACATAAAATTAGAGTTCACAATAGTGTCAAAAATACAAAAACCACAATCAAAATGAAAATGTACACATCAGCTTCCATAATAAGATTTTTTCCCCCAATTAGTAGAACATCAAATGTTGTCATTGTCACAACTTTGTACTCCATAATAATTCATAAAGCATGCTGACTACATTTTTCATCCAAAAAATATACAGTACTTCATACGAGGTCATAGGAATTGTACTATTTATTCTATGTATGTAATGCAGAACGGAATGTTATTATATTATTATTTTTAGTAAATTTAAGTTGTCAAGGATAAATCTAAGGGTCTATTTAGTTCAGATAAAAACAGTTGAACTGAAGTGAACTAATTAAATATGAATTAAATTGAACTGAATTGAACTAAAAGTTTTGTCATGGATTAATGATTTTTAATTAATGATTATTGATTTTTAACTATTGATTATTTATTTTTTTATTTATAACTATTGATTATTGATTTATAACTATTGATTTTTAATTTTGATTATTGATTTTTTACTATGATTTTTATGTATTGACTATGCTATTAATTTTTAACTACGAATTATTAATGATTTTTAACTATAGAGTAATGACATAGTAATAAACTAATAATTTTGATATTAATTTGCTAATAATTATTAACACTTAAAAAAACGTTATTGGTAGTTTATATTTATGAAATAAAAATTAGTAATGCATCTTATTAATTTTTGTGAATGGTAATCTACTTATGTAGTATAATAATATTTTTGTAAATAATATTTTACTTATATTTTTGTTTCATTGGCTGAATGGTAGTTTCATAATATTTTTTCTTGAAAATTATAAATTAATAACTATATAATAATATATTATATACATGAAACACAATAATATATTAAGATATATATATATGAAACCTTAAAAAAATTGATGATTAAGATATCATAAATATATTAAGAACACAATAATAATATTATAAACAACAACAACAACAACAACAATAATAATAATAATAATAATATAAACAAATAATATTACGAACAAATAATATTAGAAATAAATTAATTAGCAAAAATAATAATTAGCAAAATAAAAGAAAAACTGAATTGAACTAAAATGAGGTGAACTGAGCTGAATCGAACTGAACTGAAGTGAAGTGAATTGAGCTGAACTGAACTGATTTTAAGGTGAAGTAAACAGGCCCTAAATACCACATTTCAAATATTTGAATCATGGAGTTTTGGTGTGAGAGACGTAAAGAACTACAGGAGGCAGTTTTGCCTGAGTACCCTCCATATTAGCAAAATGATATTGAGAGTGAGTGAGGAACATTTCAGCTGGTTAAGGCTTTTCGTTTGATTTCAGCAGAATTTGGGATCGATTCTCATCTATGCCGTTATAAGTTATAACTCCCTACCACCAAAAAAATAGCAAATGATGAGTTTTAATCAACTAAAAGCTTAAACTAATGGGTGTGAATCAAGAATATGTTTTATACCCTTTTATGTGCCCTTACACGGAAAGCAGTTGCGGTTAATATAATTCCATTTAAAAAGAAAAGGTGAATGATATTCAAATTTGTAGCATAATTGTAACATTGACTTTGATACTATATTAGAGGACAAATTCAATTAAAAGCTTGAGCTAGCGGCCGATGTCCAAAAATTTATTTTATACTCTATCATGAAATACAAAGCTTGGTATATCCAAATTAAACCAATAATATCATTTAGGAATTTTAATAGTTTTTTTCTTTTGCCAAAATTGTAGATTTGTAGATCTTTTGATACCCAACTTTATTGGCCTACTAATTTAAAGGGGAGTCTTTGGGTGAGACTATCTTGAGTCTCATAGGATAATCAAATAATGCATTACAAAGCTTAGTAATACATAGGCAAAACATTAAACATCCACTATCATCACATCACATCCTTTTATACTTCTATAAATGACATTGATATTTGTATCATTTACTAAAGTGTACAACATTTTTATCATTTAATTGTTGGAACATTCTTCTTTCAAACTCTATTTGTAGGTTTTGGAGATTATCTTTACCAATAAATGAAGGGATTGACCATTCATTTGCAAATCCATTTGGACCATGTAGTCCGAATCTAGAAATGGTATCACTTGATCCAATGCTAATTGTAGCAGGTGGTAAGGAAATAATGAAAGATAGGGTGAAAGACTATGCAAGGAAATTAAAGAAGCTTGGAAAAGACATCACTTATGCTGAGTTTGAAGGCCAATATCATGGTTTCTTTACGCACAATCCTTGCTCTCATGTCTCTAATCAACTTTCTCAGCTTGTCAAAAGATTCATTTGTGGAAGGAAACCTTTTTGATTAGAAGATAATTAACATATCATGTCTATAGTTTTTCTTTTGTCAACCATTTGTTTTGGTGCTTCTCTAAATTGGGTCATTTTCTTAGATGAATATAATTTGGTCAAAATATACACTTGAATATATGAATTTTGTCTTCCTTTCCATGTGCTTTAAAATAGTTAATGAAGAATATATTTGGCACAATTTTTAGGTTCTGTTTCTTTTTATCTTCAAGAGTAATAACTAATTGGTATCGAAATATAATTATATTAATTTTTGTGTAAGGAAACAATATATTTTTACCATTAATATTTCTAAATGCATGTAAAATACATTTAGGAAATTTTGATCATGAATAAAGTCAACTTCAAACCCTTTAGGTCAAACAATACTTAAATTTAATTTTATCCAAACTACTTAGAACCATTAATGCCCCATTTGAAAATTTCCAAACTATAGGCACTTACATTTGTCCCCTCCTTTAGGCCGATGATTAACATATACCACGTCATGACATGTCCAACCTTAGAAGAAGTGTGCAAAGTTTACCATCCGAAATCACCTAACAAAACCCTTAATATCAAAAGTAAGCCAAATTTTTTTTATTTAATTATCTTCCGAATTTTCCTCAATAACATTCCAAGCTTTCGGCATGTAGAAGTACGTTTCTGATTAAATGAAGGAGGAAACTTGGAGACCAAGGCATAAGGTTCTAGAATGCAAAGACTGAGCACCTATACTAGGCTCCTCGGCATGCATTGTGGAATTTTTTGCAACAAAACACGTATATAAACTAGAAAGGGGTAAGAAAATCGAGAAAACCAACAGCCGACATCTTGTGCATGAGTGTAGGTTGTGCGCATATGCACGCCTGCGTAGGCTTGCCAACTCTCTTCTAAACCCTAGATGTGGACTTCCCCTATAAATAGCCCCTCGATTCTTGCCTTAAGCATCAAGTATCAACATCTATCCCCCCCCTTTTTTCTTTTAGTTTCCTCAAATCACGTCAAACCTCAGGTGGAATCACCACTCAAATCATATCATCAACCACCTATCACCACCTCCTAAAACACTTAAAGCCTAAACACATAAACACCTTCACAAACACTAGCACAAACTCACCTACATACTTTCCTACACATTTCTACATTAATCTTCATCACTTTTCGGGTTTTATTTGGGTATTCAGATTTCCATTCTCACTCTTCAAGGTTGTTTTGACCGTTAGCACGTAAAATACCTAAAACGAGGCCACCATATAGTTATATTCATCAAGTTTCACTTGTTATTATTGTAATTGTAATTGTAATTGTAATTGTAATTGTAATTGTAATTGTAATTGTAATTGTAATTGTAATTGTAATTGTAATTGTAATTGTAATTGTAATTGTAATTGTAATTGTAATTGTAATTGTAATTGTAATTGTAATTGTAATTGTAATTGTAATTGTAATTGTAATTGTAATTGTAATTGTAATTGTAATTGTAATTGTAATTGTAATTGTAATTGTAATTGTAATTGTAATTGTAATTGTAATTGTAATTGTAATTGTAATTGTAATTGTAATTGTAATTGTAATTGTAATTGTAATTGTAATTGTAATTGTAATTGTAATTGTAATTGTAATTGTAATTGTAATTGTAATTGTAATTGTAATTGTAATTGTAATTGTAATTGTAATTGTAATTGTAATTGTAATTGTAATTGTAATTGTAATTGTAATTGTAATTGTAATTGTAATTGTAATTGTAATTGTAATTGTAATTGTCATTGTCATTGTCATTGTCATTGTCATTGTCATTGTCATTGTCATTGTCATTGTTATCGTTATCGTTATTGCTATTGTTATTGCTATGGTTATCGTTATCGTTATTGTTATCGTTATTGTTATCGCTATTGTTACTGTTACTGTTACTATTACTGTTGTTGCTGTTGTTGTTACTATTTTTATTATTATTAATGGCCAAAATTGTTATAAACTACCTATTACATGTCCAATTTTGTGATCAAGTACCTATTAAAAACTTTTAGTCACTTAAACTACCTATTATATTTATTTTGGCCTAATAGCACTACCTAATGCCAAACTTTGGTAGATTTTCCAGTTGTGGGGGTGGGCGCTTAAAGATCCATGAGTCAATGTTTGTTCTTTAGACCATGGGAAGCCTCATCGCGTAGGGTGAGTATGCTTGGTTTGGAATAAAACTCCAATAAGGGCCAAAAAATGCACTGTGTAGAGTCTTACGAACTTAAATAGCTTTGTTCCCACCGACCAAGGTGGGGTGCATCGGTTTCCCAGGGTTAGGTTGTGCACCAAATTCATGGAATCAAGGATGAGGTACCACCAAGTCGAGTTATCCTCTGCTAGATATCTTTTGTAATCTCATCACATGATATCAAGCAATATTACAATAATATTAGTCATGATGGGCACACCATGAAAGTGCTTACAAAGCCAGTTTAATTTAATGCACACGTTGTTAGATAGATTTGATGATCACTTTATTTATGTCATATTTAGGACTATTCAAGATTCGAGTCTTTATGACTCTTGTAACATTATGCAAAAACATGAATCCAGAATTTATTATTATCCTAAATCTACGTAAAAAGCCGTCATTATGGCTTGCACAAAACTGCAATCATGTAAATAAGGAGAGTGATAAAACATGTTGGAAAAGCTTTAAATCACATGTAATCATGCTAGTTACAAGAAACTTTAAATACATTTAATCATGCTTACAAAGCTTTGAAAACATGTTCTCATGCACAAGAACAAGAAAAGTTGAAACAAACTACATAATGATGTGATCACAACAACAACAACAACAACAACAACAACAGCAGCAACAGCAACAGCAACAGCAACAGCAACACCACCACCACCACCAACAACAACAATAGCAACAGCAACAACAACAACAACAACAACAACAACAACAACAACAACAACAACAACAACAACAACAACAACAATAGCAACAACAACAGCAACAACAGCAACAACAGCAACAACAACAACAATGATAATAAGTAAACAATAATAAGAGATAACTTGAAGATGATGAATAAGCTTGAAGATGATGATTTATGGCGGCCTCATATTAAATACCTTGCGCACTAGCGTCAAAACGATCTTGGAAGCGACTTTAAGAATCCAAAACCTGAATAACCAGCCCGAAATTAGTTTGAATATGTGAAGATTATGATGATGAATGTGAAGATGATGATAATTACGAATCTAATAAACTAAAAATGATATGATGAATTAAAAAAATGGAAAGTATGTAAAACAAAATATATTTTTATGGTTTTAGTGATTATGAAGACGGAGATGATGAGGATGGTGAAGATTAAAAGAAAAATGAAGAAGAATTTTTGGAAGAATGAGGTGAAATACTATATTGTCTTTATTCACTCACGAAATCAACCTTTTCTAAAAGTTCCCAAGTCTCCCCAAATTGTTGAAATGAGGTGAGTATTTATAAGGAAAAATTCAAGAAAAAGGTCGGTGTGGACCTAGAGCTTTTGTGGGCCCATGTTCCCTTTTTACGAACATCGAATGTCTTTGTTAGCTTTGCATAGTGTGAGTATGCTTAGCTTAGGGAGTGAGTCTAGAAGCTCAAAACCCAAGTAGAGAAGTCACCACCATGCTATTTTTGGGAGCTCACGGAAGCCCGTTAAGTCTAGCCCGAAGGTAAATTGATGCCAAAGATAAGAAGGTCTCATATCTTAGGATTCGGGGATGAGGGTAAGGACAAAGTAGTTCACAATGTCCCCCCCCCCCCACGTAAAGCGGCCTCTACTTGGTCTCACATGTAATTTCATTATTATAATATTGAATCATTACAATCATATTTCCAATTTATCCTAAAACACATAGAAATATTGCTAGGTGAGTTTAATTAATGCACACATATTTTTCTAATAACATACAAGGAGTGATCACTTTAAGATTAATCAAAATTTAAGGTACCTAAGCCAATTGTCCAAGATTTAATCTTTACTTTAGTGATAGCATACTTTTCCGGTCTTTTAATTAAACATGAATTCTATGTGATTAAAAGCAATAAACAATTAGCATTGAAAATCACATAAACAACCTAAAACATGTCAAAATATCTAAAAAATGTAAATTAAACCACATAAAGTATCTTAATTAGTTTGAAGAACTTAAGATGATTATGTTAACGATGTCGGGCTTATTTGAAGTACCTTTCGTGCAGCGGTCAAATAAAACTTTTTGATTGAAAGCTTGAAGATTAACTTAAATTAAATTAATAACTTTGTGTTTTGGGGAATTTAAATGCTCGATTGTATTTAGGGGAGGTTTAGAAAAGTTTTTTTATAGTTAGGAGAGAGAGAGAGAGAGAGAGAGAGGATCAAAGTAGTGAATGCTAGAAGATTTCAAGATGTGTCGAATAGTCGGAAGAGGTCACACATTTATAGTGGACAAGGAAGGAAAATCAGTCGTATGAGCGCTGAACTAGTGCTAGAACGCTCAACGATGAGCACATGAGCGCCCAACGAGCGCTGGTATGCTCATCAAGCACTTAAGCGCTCGAGCCTTGATTTTTTTGGAAGTTTTTCGGTTGTTTCCTCTTTTATGATATTCGGCCCTTTTGAGCATATGTCCGCCAAATGGCTGTATGTGATGAGGAAGTCACAAACATATAAAAAATAAAAACCTAACAAAACCTCCTAATAATGTAGTAGGGTAAGTCAGGGTTGATCCCACAGAGAAGGTTCAATTAACAAGTGTTCGCTATGAATAATAATTAGTACAGTCGTGAAAAAACCAAGGAAGTTGATTGATCTAAATCTATAGACCAATAAAGTGAAAACCACGAATAAAAGGCTCTAGAATTAAGTATCCCCACTAATATGAACTAATGTAATCCTTAATCACTCTCCAAACTAATTAGAATAAACTCAACATGGCAGATGCGCTCCATAAATACCAAGAATTTCTTTTGAACAATAAATGGCTTCCGTAATACTGCAATCATACCTATTTTCATGGAGTCATGCACATTAAAAACATTACGAATCGCATCCTAAAAATCCTAGCAAGTAATATTCACTATTTGCATGTCAATAAAACCTACTTTTGGTTGGGGTTATAAAATCAATCAAGAACCAATTTTTGTTGTGAACCTAATCACATTCAATAAACACTATTTCTAGTCAAATATTGATAATCAAGCAAAGATGAATAAGAAATTAATTAAATTTGAGGAATTTGAGATTAATTCATGACATATAATTCATATTAGGGTTCAAATCAACCCTAGGCTAAAATACTACTCAAACATAATTAAAGAAGAAAAGCAAAGAAACAAACAATAAAAGAGAAAATAATTAATAATAATAATAACAAGAAAGAGAAGGAGAAATTTCACTTGAATTGTTGGATGAATAATAGTACTTGAAAGTTGAATGTTGAATGTTGAAGAGAAAAAATAACGTACAAAAGAACTCCAAGAATCCATCTCCTAGTCTCTCCTAATCTCCCATATAATTTTTGTTCTCATATGTATATTTTTTTAACCATAATTAGAGTAGGAAAATAAATTAGAAAATTACAACAGATATCAAAATACACCCCTTTACATAGCTGGACACGACCAGTTGCCACTGGATAGCCAGGGAGCTAGGCAGAGCTCAGTGGAGAAAACGCACAAAACCAGCATGCGCTGGTTTCATGTCCAGAAACGCGGGGTAAAATTTGAAGGGCTATAACTTAGGGTATAGGGATGAAAATGAGGTGTGTGACATATGGTTGCTAATCTCTATGAATCTAGTTTCCAATGCAACTTGAATTGCGTATATCCAGTGAGTATATCTCGAGATATGACCAAAATAGTGAGCACTGGTCAAGCTAAACTTTCACAAACTTTAACGTTTCTTCACTTTTAGCTCAAATTCACCTCAATAAGCTACGCCATTGTAGACACCTAATTTAGTCCCCGGTCCCGTGGTAAAACTCCATGATGAACAATAAAACCCACTTCTCTAGATTATTGGACAATTGATGTTATTGGACTTAATTTTACTATTATTCTTAAATTACAAAACATTTTTTTAAAAAAATCCCATTTATATTATTGGATTTTGATATAAGCCCAATATTTGATTTTAAAAAATAAAAAAAAGAAGAGTTTTAGCGTAGCGCGACTCAACAAGTCGCACTAACGCAGCAGCGTGGCAAGCAAGCCAACGCTAGCTGCACAGCGTGCAACTTGTCTCACTCTGGCTGGTTAGCATCACTAAAGTTGTAACGCTACCTGGCCAGCGTGATAAAACTTGTCGTGCTGCACATTTTCCTTATAAATACCCTTTTTTCTCCTCTAAAATGATGCTCTTGACTCTCTTGATTTTTTTCTACCCATTCTCACACTTCCAAAACCAACATTCTCTTATTCTCCTAAACCTACTTTCTCTCTCTTTTTTCTCCTCTTCTCTTTACACTTAAACTTTTCTCCATCATTTTTTTTATTTCATTTCTAATAAAGTGGGTTAATGTCTTGTTATTACGAATTAAATTCGAAACTTTGTCCAAATTAATACTCGAAGAAACAATAAGCAAGCGAGAAGTGTAAGTTTTCTAAGAGTCTTAAATTAAACTTTATGTATTAATTGTTGTATTTATTTATTTATTTGTATATTTATTTCAATTTTTCACAATGTTTTTGTTAAAGGATTTAATTTAAATTAATTTATCACATTAAACTAAGATAATTTTTGGACAAATCGTATCATGCTAGGAACCTTGAATTAATCTTAACGACGGTTTGACTAAATTAATTAGTTTCATTTGATTTCACCTTAATAATAGTAATTTTGTATTAGGTTGTAAATCAATTACTTGTGTATGATTGAAAGAAAACTAGTAATGGCCACCTACGGGCTAATATGACGCACTCCACCATATTAGTACCTTCACCCCTGAATCCAACCTTTGGTTTGTAAGATCATAACTTGGAGTCATCCCATGGGATCGAAAGGGTTATTCGTACAATTTAGATTATCGTCTCGTATTAGTGTCCATTTGAATCAATCTAAATACACGGTTTATGTGTTTGATTCCTAAAACTCATTGGCGACTCCTTACTAGCATCGTCCGTATTCGTTGATATTATCTCACTCGAAAAAAGATAATTGAAAATTAAAAAAACACTAAAATAGCGTAGCACGACAGGCTTTGTCACGATAACGTCGCAACGTCACAAAGTTTGATGCACTACACCTGCAGCGTGACAAACTTTGTAGCGCTGCACAGTCAGCGTGACAAACTTTGTAGCGCTGCACAGTCAGCGTGACAAACTTTGTAGCGCTGCACAGTCAGCATGACAAATTTTGTCACGCTACGTTGCCAGCGCGACTGAAATTCATGCGCTCCTGTTTTGTTACAAAATACTTCTAAAAAAGTCCATTTCACCTTTCCTTAAGCCAATTTTTTAGGTCTAACTCAACTTATGGACGGTTTGGTGAAGGTGACCCAAAATATTTGGGACCCAAAATCAGGGGCCCCACAACCATGGCCATTATGGATGCAAAATAGACATCATATGATGATAACCCTCGAGTTAAATGTCCATAAACTTCAACTCTTCTCTTACAATTATCAGCTTCACTTAACCTTGCTCCGAAAACTGCCAAATAGCTATAAAACTACCTGAAAATTAAGAAAACCATAAATGAATCGTAATAGAGCACAAAATGGAACATTCATACTATTAATACAAAAAATGCAACTACAAAGACCTAATATTCTCTAAATATGCACCTAAAAATGCCTACAAACCCGATATTAATGTGAGTTATCAAATTTCCCCAAGCCAAATTGTTGCTTGTCCCTAAGCAACCAAATCAAATAAACAATGACTTTACCCCATAAAATTGTTGAAAAACACAATCAACTCAAGCAATTCTGAGCATGCAAGTTTCTATACCAAGCTATCAAAATCCTGTGACCTTCATCCGTTAAAGTCAAAATCATATAGCCAACCATGCAAGAGATAGGAGTCGATGACTACAGTAGCTCACGGGTTATCACTCCACACATTTTGTTGAGCATCTAAAATGTAGCTCCAACCCTCACCACCCCATAGACGAATGCAAATGCAAGAGTGTTTAAGTATGCAATGCATCAAAACAAACCTCCTACGACAACTCGCACCCTCATGCAAGTGTTTAAAAGGGTAGCCACTCAACCTATGTCCACTCGAAATGTAAGTAATACTCACTAGCTTTGACATTGGACTATTTCGTAGGAACTAAAAATATGCACATGAGATCAAGAAGGTCTTTATTAAGCTTGTAACGTGGCTAGGGTGAAGGGTAGGATAAATTTGGATAATGTGGTGGAATGCGGACTATACGCATGTAATGTACAGAAGACAATCGTCAACAACTCCAGAAATTAATGTCAACAACCATCTTCCAATCAACCTAACTCCATTCAAAAATCAACCAAGTCAACAACTAACCAACACAAATATTCACAAACTAAAAAACTTTAATAGCTATGAAAGTAAAACTTTTTTTTGGATCTTTTTGAATTTCCTATGTTTTGTTTATTCATGTTTTTTTCTTCATTTTTTTCTTTTTTTTTGTTTGATTTTTTTTTCTGTTTTTCCTTTTTCGACAACAAAATAAACTAATTACAAAAACAAACAAAACTACCACTACTATTACCATTACAAGCTCAATATGTCAACCATGAAATCTCTATTTCCAATAATACACCTATACAATGCCATCAAATCTCCCATCCATCTAATCATTAATCATAACCAAAACCAACAACCTCGAGTGATGCTTATCGATAATAAAGCACAAATGAAAACACCAACAACTGCAACACAACATTGCCACCATACACAACTCCCCTAAGCTAAGCTTGGGCATATATCACGAGACAACAATGCAAGGCTAATTAAGGGTTGTAATGCTATTAAATAAGAATTGAAGGTCAAGGCAACAAAGCATTTGGATCAAGGGAAATATGATGTCAATACGAGCACCTAAAGATGTATCTGGAAGCTCTAAAGAAATGAAAGCCTTCCATCATGTACGACACATAACATACCAAAGCTAAATTACTTAAGTACAAAGTCAAAACATTGATCATACAAGCACCAGGATACTAAGCACACATGAAAGAAACATATTATAATGTGGCCTAATAGAACAAAAGTAGCTCAAATCCTCCCGTTAACATAGTTCAAGCCCCCTACTCAAGACATAGCTATAAGGAAAGATAAGACAAAGCTTCATGCTAAAACAATTTCAAGTCTAGGTTGGAAATTCCCAAGCATTACCCACCACATGCTCAAATCAATCAAAAACATTTTATAAAATACGGGCTACAAGGAAGTCATCATCGATCCAATTTCAACATCTCAACAACCAATCAACCAAAATAACTAACTAACTACGAAAGCAATTAAACCTAATCTAGGAAAGGAGTACAATTTTTTGCGTTGCACGTAAACTCCCACCCCTAATGGATGGTACAAACCGCACAACAATCCTATGAAAGCAATAAAATCTACACTAAGAAAGAAAGTAACGAGAAGTATCCCTCCCCCAAGATAAATAAAACACATTGTCCTCACGTGTAAATACATAAAACAAAGGGAAGAGAAAAGAAAGGCTCACTCTATACAAGCCTCAGAGATAACATCAGCAATGGAAGCAGTGGGGCTAGAAGCTTCTAATTGTTAACGTAAAGAAATATCCTCAAGACCAAGAACTGCGACCCTCTATTCAAAATACCTAACTAAAAAAAACAAAAAGAAACCTTAGGAATTAGAATATTTTTGGAGCCTCCCAAGAATAGCTCACGAATGCCCTTAATAATTTATCAAATGCATCTGCATGCATCTCACAAAATATTATATAAAACATCACTAGAATAAGAATAAATAAAATACTAAAAACTTTAATAAATTTACAAAAAGAAAATGTAGACTAAAAAAAAGAAAAATAATTAAAACACTTATTAGACTCAATTGGAATGAAAAATGATGTATGTACATTAACCTTATACAAAAAGAAGTAGACTAAAAAGAAAATGAAAAAATAATTAAAACACACAAAGGTGACTCCTTGGTCTCAAATTTGTATCATGGAGTAATGGAGGTAAAAAGAGAAAAGAAGAAAGAAATGAGGGTGGAGAAGAAGGAATAAGACCAAGTTTTCTTAAGAATGGTCGGTGAGGCTCTAAAACCAATGTCTTGGATACTAAATACTCATTCACATGCTCACACTCAACCTTATGCTCTTCAACAATAGGCTTTTCATCTTCTAGAATAGATACTTCCTCCTTACCTTCATTCGAATTCTCAATATTAACCTTACAAGCCTCCTCAGTAGGATTCTCATCTGCATCACATATTAATCCACCATCATAATCATCATATGTCATAGAAGCATCAAAGGCTTGTCGAGAAACATTCAATTTGGCTTGCAGATTCTTCGTTTGTTTAGCTAATTCCAAATCATAACTTCTTATCTCAAACAGCTAGCTTCGGTAGATTTCATGTAGTTTGCAAAAACGAGCTCTAAACTAGATGAATATAGCTCACATTAACATTGATGAGAATTTTGATAGTGCTCTATTGAAGGTGAATCGAAAGAATAGTTCTCATAAGATTTCTCAATAAGTACCACATATCTTTCACAAGTCTTCATATAAAAATTCATAAGTAAGCTCTAAAGAAGATTTGGGTTCTTGTGAATGAAAACTATTTTGCAAATCATATTGAGGAGGACCATAACTGTTCACATAAAAATAATCATATGGATCATAAGCCTCATTAAAGGTGATTCATGCTAAAATTATTTGAACCATAACTAGATGAATCAAAATTAGAAACATGATTAACACCATAATTATAACCATAACCCCCATGATAATCATAAGAATACCCCCATTATATGGATTCCAATCCATGATAAAAGACAATTAAGCACAAGGAAATAACGACACAAAAATAAAAGAAAACTATATATATATATACAAACTCTAACCAATAACAGTTCTAAGCAAACAAAAATTAATATGTTACCTTCCCCGGCAACGGCGACAAAATTTGATGAGGTCGTCGCAAACCTATCAAAAAAAAAAAAACTCCTAATAATGTAGTAGGGTAAGTCAAGGTCGATCCCATTGAGAAGGTTCAGTTAACAAGTGGCGCTATGAATAATAATTAGTAGAGTCGGGAAAAAACCAAGGAAGTTGATTGATCTAAATCTGTAGACTAATGAAGTGAAAACTATAAATAAAAGGCTCTAGAATTAAATATACCCACCAATAAGAACTAATGTAATCCTTAATCGCTCCCCAAACTAATTAGAATAAACACAACAGGATAGATGCGCCCTATAGATACCTAGCATTTCTTTTGATCAATTAATAACTTTCCTAATAATGCAATCGTACCTATTTTCATTTAGTCATGCACATTAAAGACATTTACAAATGGCATCATCCTAAAAATCCTAGCAAGTAATATTCACTATTTTCATATCAATAAAAACCTAATTTTGATCGGGGTTCTAATTCGATCAATAGCCAACTTTCATTGTGAAACAAAATACTATTTTTAGTCAATTATTGATTATTGATAATCAAGCCAACCTAACAAAGATGAATAAGAAACTAATCAATTTGAGGAAATTGAGATTAATTCATGACATATAATACATATTAGGGTTGAACTCAACCCTACGCTAAAATACTATTCAAACATAATTAAAGAAGAAAAACGAAGAAACAAACAATAAGAGAGAACACAATTATTAATAGTAGTAGTAGTAGTAGTAGTAGGCTAAAATACTATTCAAACATAATTAAAGAAGAAAAACGAAGAAACAAACAATAAGAGAGAACACAATTAACACAATAAGAGAGAACAATAAGGAAAAATTGGAAAAATTGTTTCTAATAATCTCACCTTTCCCGCATTTGAAAATATCAGTCCCACATTTCCATTATCTCGCAATAGTCACACCTTTAAACCTTATTTTCTTTTATTGGTCCTTTTTACAGGTTACCTAAATTTCAGGTTACCTTATATCAATTTTTTCATTTTTAATATTATTTTAATTAGTAAATTGAATAAAATAAAAAATATTACAATTGCAATTTCCTTTTTTTTGCTTCCTCTTTTTTTTCCTCCCTCCATTGTTGTTGTCTCACATGAGTCACATCACACCTACCCCAACCACCATAACCACCTACACCACCTCACAATTGCGACCACATCATCAACACCACCAGAAATTTGACCTACCCACCAAAACCACAACTCGAACCATAACCACCGACATCAGTAAAACCCCACCTTCAACCAACATACCACACATAATCATCCTCAAATCTCATTTTACACTACTCATGAAACAAACGCTAAATAAATCAATAAACCAATAAATCGAACAAAATTGCAATCAAATGGTAAAACATCACAATAAAGGTAAAAACTAATAATTAAGCATCATCGCAATCATAATAATCGCCCATAGACAAAATTGAAAAATCCAACAACAAATACAGAAAAACCTTAAAAAAAAAACTTTTCTCCTCCTTAAAAAAAAAAAAAAACAACAATTATTAAATATTAAAAATGTTTAAGTAGTAAGAAGAACATCACCACCATTATCCTTAATCTTATTCTCAGAATTCTTACTAATCAACTTAGTTTTTATAACCATCGCATGATTCTCATGAAAAAACCTTCATGGGAACGAGTCGTCGTTGCTGAAATTAAGGAGGAGTGGTGTGAGTCGGGGTAGGTGGAGGGAGGAAGGAGAGGTGGGATGGCGGTGGTGATGGGTCCACAATGGAGGAGAAAGAAGAGGGGAGTGAAGAGGAGATAGAAAGTGTAAATATTATTTAGTGAATTTAATTTTTAGAGAAAGTTATTTTTTTAATTATTTTTTATATTTTGTTATAAATTAACAGTCCTCCAATCACATAGCGCCTTGTGTGTTGTTACCCTTTTAATTACTTCCTTATCCAGTTAAGGACCAATAAAAGAAAATAAGGTATAAAGGTGGGAGTATTGTGAGATAATGGAAAGGTGGGACTGTTATTTTTAAATGTGTGAAAGGTGAGATTATTAGAATCAATTTTTCCTAATAATAATAATAATAATAATAATAATAATAATAATAATAATAATAATAATAATAATAATAATAATAATTATAATAATAATAATAATAATAATAATAATAATAATAATAATAATAATAATAATAAAGAAAAGGAGAAATTTTACTTCAATTGTTGGATAAATAATAATGCTTTGGACTTGATTTTCCCTTTTTCCCAAACCTCATAACGCCTTTCACTAGTGATACTTTCAGTAACACCTTGTCACCAACCTCGAATTGAACCTCTTGACGCTTTTGATCCCCTTAGGATTTATGTCTATCTTGTCCAGCTTGAATATTTGCTTGTATTACTCTCACGTTGTTGGTAGTCTCCTCAATCAATTGAGGTTCTAGAGTTACTGTCTCACTTTTGAGGTTCTTCTTGCTAAAGTTACTAAACAACTCAATTTGCTCTTTCTTTCTTTATATTGAGTACTAGTGTAACACCCTGGAATTTCCTAACTTCTTACTTCTTATTTTTCCGGAAAACATATTAAATTAATAAGAACTATATTTATTAAAACTTCTAAATGTGGAAAAACCAAAGTATTACCGCCACCGTGATAACGGCTGAGGCATTTATCAAAGTACTACAACGGAAGTCTTAAAACCAAAACAATTTAAAACTAAACTTCAAAACAAACATATTAAAATTCAACTTTAAACTTATTACACTTCGGAACCATATTAATGGCCCTTAAAACCAAACCAAAACTAAGAGTCTTTCGAAATCGAATAACATCCAAAATAAATGTTAGTCTTCATAAGCAGCAAAATAAAATAAAGCTACCAAAACACAGCAAGCGCTCTCACTCCAACCCATCATGAAATGACTTATGCCCACTTGTACCTGCAGCTTTTCTATTACTAGACAAATACTCACCACAAGCGGGTCATTATAGAGCCAAGTCCAAGACAAAGCCATGCACACAAAATAAACAGTCAGCAAAGCTGAGTACATAACTACTAAAGACTATGCAACAACCAAAAGAAATAAAACATGCACTCACCTTATCTTTAACGACCTTTTTACCTGTACATAGACTCAATTAATTTAATTACTATATTTAAAATTATTGATCCTGCATCGAACGAGTTTCCTCCTTAAAAATCACCGCCCTATTGGGCACCAACTTGGAAGCAACTCCAAGAAGGTATTACTATGTCACATAAAGTGACGGATATCCAGCGCATTAAAAATAGAAAAGAGTACAACGTCTTGCACTCCAATTAGAAGTCATAGGTCACTGTTCCATACGACTCCCCCCATTGTTCATACTCAAGGTATATACGTTCCAAGTGTTTTGATGCAAGTCCTCTTAAACTTAACGTGATTTAACAAGTTTAGCAATGTTATGACTCTCATGCAACATCACATAAAAACATGCATCAATTCACATAAGCCATTTTAAATTATCTTCAACTTAAGGTGGCTCAAAATTTAATTTAGGTGTGTCCTTTAATTAAACTGAACCTCCTGTACCACACATTAACTGTGAGTGGCTAATAACTTACTTTCTTCTTAACCACACATTAAACTGTGAGTGGCAACATATATGAAATACTTGCCCATAACTTCTTTTAATCATGTGAATAAAAATTCACAACTACCTTTCTTGTTGATTAAGTAACTAACCAACTTAAAAATAACTTCCTTCCTTGATCAACTATTGGCCAAATTAAACTGATCATAACATTCCAATTCAAGCTTATAAAAGTTTAACTTTTTATTTAACATGGAATGCCATCATACTTTAAGAACATGCTACTAAAAAACTTGTCATGCACATAAATTCATGATTCAAAACAAGCATACAAGATTTCATGTAATCAAGAATTGTTCAAGCATGCATTCTAACTCCTGTGTTTGTCTTTAGTACTTACGTACCTTGTAAAGTAACGGTGCTCCGCCACAACTTCTAGAAGTGGACAAGTTCAAAGTCTCCTACATAGAGTAAAACCAAAACTAAATTAAAACCTTGTTGACTGAATTCTACAACAACTATAACTAACTTCTATATTGGAAACTCTGTCCAAAACTCCCTTATGTGGTCTCTATTCAATTCCATACTACACTTTAACTTTTCTATTGTAACATAACTTAGTTTTTGGGACTTATTTATGCGTTATAAAACCTTAGTATAATTTTTATGCCACTTTAGAAAAGTGGACAACAATATAAAATTACTAAAACTTCTTGAAAAGCTTCAAAAACAACATAAATGAATCATACATTGTATTACTTAATTTATATGGTCAATTTATGCTAATTACATACTTTAAAAGCCTAATTATTCACTTTATAAATTATGGACAACATGTTAAACATGTTTAAAATCACTTTTAAACTTCATAAAACATACTAAAAATTATATGTATCATCATAGAATTCATATGTGATCATACTAGTATAATATGAACACTTAAAACTTACTTTAACTTGTTTTTATAAAAATTTCAGATTTATTTACTAACTTTAAAGTCATGAAAAACTGATAGAAACATCAACTCTTCAACAATCAACCAACATAATTATGAAACCAATCTACACTTTAGAACAATTTTTCATAACCCAAAACATGATCAAAACATTTATTCCATTGAATTTCATGATTATAGATTTTGGACAGCAATTTATTTTATTTTTAAAGCCTTTAAAAATCAATCTAAACTTCATAAAATCTTCATAAATTCACGCAACAATAATTCATGATCATAATATTGAAGTTTAAATCATAAAACTCATGAAAATTCATTACTTGTATAATTTATAAACCCTAATCAAAAATTTCATGAACAATAATTTTAATTCATGCCTTAAAACAAATCATACTTTATTAAAACATGATCAAAACTCATAAAAACATGATTAAACATAAATATGAACATGAATTTGCAAGATTGAATCAGAAAGAAAGAAGGAGAATTTTTTTTTTATAAAAGTTTTTCGGAAAATACCAAAATAGGGGATGAGTCCGGCGGTGGCGCTGCGGCGGGGAGCAGCGGTGGGGTCCGGATGGCACGGATCCCAAGACACCCCAAAAAATATTTTTTTCCCGAACTGCACAACTGCAGTTATTTTTCTCTCTCTTTTTTTTTTCCGGAAATCACAAGCCCCCTTTTTTTTCTCTCTTCTCTCTAAATTTTTGAAATCCTAATGACTAGTATGAGCAAGAAAATATGAATTTTTTGGTTTTAAGGAGTATTTATAGGCCCCAAAATAGGATTTGGAAAAGCCCATACTAATCCTAACAAGTGGAAATTACCTTTAGGCCATTGCCTCAAAATAAATTAGGAAACCTTGGAAAATCCTATTTTTAGAAGCCTTTTAAAATATTTTTAAACATAAAAATATTATTCAAGAACACAAATAATTACTTTCAACCAAAACTTATTATTTATTTTATTTATTTATTTTATTATTATTAATTTCTTTTATTTAATATGCCCATTAAAATTTTTTTTTCAATAAAAATATTAAAATTATACGAATAAAATACAAAAATACTTTCTTAAAATACGTGAAAATGTGGGGTATTACAACTAGTCAACTTCTTTTAAAACAATTAACATTCCGACATCTGTGATGTAATAGCAGTGCTATAATAATGGAATGTAAATCATAGTAGTCAAACCATAAGTTTAAGATGTAATCATGCCATGACATAACTTCTCATACAAGTCAACAAGTCTCAACATAAGTCTATAACTTTCAAAACATCACAAGCTTCTAGCATAAAACTTAAGAACTATTCTAGCATGATTTCTAAGCACATGAACGTCTTAAGTACTTACGCACCTTGTGTTATAGCAATGAGTTGCCACTACTACTACAAATCGCCTAACTCAAAGCTTCCTACAAAGCAAAATCGAAGACTAATTAAGCTCCCCTTGACTAAACTTTAAACTAAACTCACTTTTAGTGCTGAAAAAATCAACCAAAACCTTTCTTATATCATCTCTATTCAATTCCATACTTTAGAAAATTTTTCCTTTTTAGAAACACTTGATTTTCGATATTTTTAAAAAATGGCAGCTTTGAAAATCAACTTTAAAATGTTGTAAACCATCGTAAATTTCATGATTTAACCATAAAACAACAGATTCATGTTCTAAGATCGTCATACAATGATTTCATGCATTAAAACACTTATAAAATCATTATTTCATGTAATCAATATTTCTACTATTCATAATAATACTATTACAAAATTTACAGCAATATAAAAAATACTTTAAAGTCCAAAAAAACAATTTTAAACTCCCTAAAATCATCTTAAAACATCATAACAACAAACTATGATGCTTAAATAGAAAATTAGAACATAAAATATGAACCCTAATTTATTTTTCATAATTTTACAAACCCTAATCATAAAATTTCATGATTAACTTTTAAAAACATTATTATAAACTTCTTAAACATGATCATAATACTAATCATCATGCATAAACATAATAATAAACAAGAATTAGCATAAAAATTAAAGTAGAAGAAAGTTTTTTTTTTTTTTTGTTCACAAAATTGAAAAGAGGAGGGGAGGAAACCGGTGGCCGGTCGGCTAGCTGGTTGGTCGCCTGGGGGTCCTGGCATGGCAGGGTGGCAGCAGGGGCAGAAAGTGGCCGGCGAGGAGCGGCGCCGATGAGGGTTTCGGGTTTAAGGTTTGTTATTTTTTTTTTTTTATTTTTATTTTTTTTTGTAAAATCCTAAAACACAAAAGTTATGAAATAATTCAAAAAAATTCTAATTTAAAGGGGTATTTATAGGCCCAAAATAGGTTTCGGTGGAATTACTAAGATACCCTTAATGATGGAAATTACTTTTATGCCCTTGTTTTAAAACAATTAAGGAAACCTTTTAGAAACCCTATTTGAAAATTTTTTAAATACTTTAATAAAAATTAAAATGTCATATAATAATTTATAAAACATTGACATAAATATTTCAACTCCTTAATTAATTAAATTAATTAATTTATCACACCTTTATTTTTCACAAAAAGACTAAAAATGCACTTTATAATTATTGAATTAAATTTATAAAATTATAAAAATATGGGGTATTGCATCAAATTATCCAATGACTATTCAAACAGTTTAAAGAACAAATGATTTGTGGACTTGGTGACCCATAATTTTTTGGCAACTTTACTGGGATTTTCTTTGTGGATTTCCCCAAGAAGAAAAAGAAACACATGAACCTTTTTTTTATTGTTCAATCGAACTAGTTTCCACTACAAGAAAAGAATGCCCATTTCAGACGGACTTTTTCCGACGGACACTAAATTCCCAAGTATACCCACATTGTCACGTATTTAAACAAAGTATTTTTGTATTTTATGCATATAATTTTCGTAATTTATTCGTATAATTTTAATATTTTTATTGAAAATTATGTTCAATAGAAGTATTAAATAAAAAGAAATTAATAAAAATAAAATAAATAATAAGGTTTTGGTTAAAAGTAGTTATTTATGTTCTTAAATAATATTTTTATGATTACAAATATTTTAAGAGTTTCTAAAAATAGATTTCAAAGGTTCCCTAATTTACTTAGGAGTATTTATGGGCTTCACCAAAATCCTACTTTGGGGCCTATAAATACCTTACAAAACCCAAAATTCCAACTTTTCATGATCATACTAGTCAATTAGGATTCCAAAAATCTAGAGAGTAAAGGGAGAAAAAAAAGGTTTGCCAATTCCGAAAAAAAACAGTCGGAAATTTTGAAAAGAAAAAAAATTTTGGGGGTTGCCTCGGGATCCGTGCCCAGCCGGACCCACCGCCGCCGGCCACGCCAGCCACCGCCGGACCTCCTCCCCTACTCTTGGTATTTTCGAACTCTTTATAAAAATAAAAAAAAATCTCCTTTATTTATTTTTGATTCAATCTTGCAAATTTATGATTATAATTATGTTTAATCATGTTTTCATAAGTCTAATTATATTTTTATACAAGTATGAATTGTTTCAAGGCAAGAATTAATTTTGTTGTTCATGAAATTATAAATTAGGGTTTGAAAAATTATGAAGTTATGATTTTTTGAATTTTTGTGTTCTAAACTTTAATGTTATGATCATAGATTATTTTTGGGTGGATTTATGATGATGTTATTAAGTTTAGATTGATTTTTAAGGGTTTTAAACTTATTTTATAAAGCCGTCCAAATTTTATAGTCATGAATTTGAATTGAATAAATATTATGAACATGTTCTAGCATATGAAAAATTGTTCTAAAGCCTATATTGACTTCATAAATATGTTAATAGATTGTAGAAGTGTTTTTGCATGAAATCATGAGGTTTTCATAAGTTTTTCATGACTTTAAAGTTGTTGAATAAATCTGAAATTTTAATAAAAACAAGTTAAATTGAGTTTTAAGTGTCCAAATTTATATAAATTTTAGTATGTTTTATGATGTTTAAAAGTGGTTTTAAGCATGTTTAACATGCTGTCCAGATTTTATAAATTTATTAATTAGGCTTTTAAAGTATGTAATTAGCATAAATCGATCATATTAGTTAAGTAATGCAGTGTATGATTGATTTGTGTCATTTTTGGAAGTATTCAAGGAGTTTTGATAAATTTAGATTGCTTTCCACTTTCCTAAAGTGGCATAAAAATTTTATCAAGGTTTTATAAAGCATAATTAAGTCCCGAAAACTAAGTAGAATTGCAATAGAGAAGAAAAAGTGAAGTATGGAATTGAATAGAGACCAAATAAGGAAGTTTAGGACAAATTTCCAAATTTAGAAGTTAGTTATAGTTGTTGTAGAATTTAGTCAATAAGGTTTAATTTAGTTCGATTTTTCCTTGTGTAGGAGACTTTGATTTAGTCCACTTCTAGAAGTTGTGGCGGAGCACAGTTATTATACAAGGTACGTAAGTACTAAAGACAAACATAAGAGTTAGAATACATGCTTGAGTAATTCTTGATTACATGAAATGTTGTATGCTTGTTTGAATCATGAATTTATATGCATGGCAAGTTTGGTAGTTGTTTTAATGTTTGATGACATTCCATGTTAAATAGAAAGTTTAATTTTTATAAGTTTGAATTGGAATGTTACAATTGGTTTAATTTGGCCAATAGTTTAATGATCAAGGAAGAAAGTTATTTTTAAGTTGATTAGTTACTTAATCAACAAAAAGTATAGTTGTGAATTTTTATTCACATAATTAAAAGAAGTTATGAGCAACTATTTTTATATATAATACCACTCACGGTTTAAAGTGTGGTCAAAGAGGAAGCAAATTGTTAGCCACTCATAGTTAATGTGTGGCGCAGGAGGTTTAGTTTATTTAAAGGACACACCTAAATTAAATTTTTACTTACCTTAAGTTGAAGATAATTTAAAATGGCTTATGTGAATTGATGCATGTTTTTATGTGATGTTGCATGAGAGTCATAACATTGTAAACCTGTTAAATCACGTAAAGTGTGAGAGGACTTGCATCAAAACTCTTGGAACGTATATACCTTGAGTATGAACAATGGGGGAGTCGTATGGAACAGTGATCTATGACTCCTAATTGGGGTACAAGACGTTGTACTCTTTTATATTTTTAATGCGCTGGGTATCTGTCACTTTATGTGGCGTAGTAATACCTTTTGGGAGTTGCTCCCCAACTAGTGCCCAATATGGCGATGATTTATAGGAGGAAACCCGTTCGATGCAGGATCCATGATAATTAATATAGAAATAGAATTTAAATGAGTCCATGTACAGGAAAAGGGTTGTCAAAGGTAAGTTGAGTGCATGTTTCATTTCTTTTTGTTTTTGCATAAGTCTTTAGTAGTTATGTACTCAGCTTTGCTGACTGTTTGTTTTTGTGCATGGCTTTCTCTTGGACTTGGCCCTACGATGACCCACTTGTGGTGAGTAGTTGTCTAGTAAAAGGAAAGCTGTAGGTACAAGTGGGCATAAGTCATTTCATGATGGGATGGAGTGAGAGCGCTTGCTGTGGTTGTAGTTTTGCTTTATTTTAATTGCTTATGAAGCCTAACATTTATTTTGGTTGTTTGGATTTCGAAAGACTTCTAATTATTAGTTTTGGTTTTGGTTTTTAAAGGGCCATTATTACTTTGGTTTTTCCATATCTAGTAGTTTTAATAAATATAATATCTACCAATTTAATGTGTTTTCCGGAAAAATAAGAAGTAGGAAGTTAGGGAAAATCCAGGGTGTTACAGATGATGTGGAGTTGGAAAATTTTCACTATAATTCTTGTGTTATTGGAACAAAACACATGAATATTTGATTGTGTTCATGAATAAGAAAGCTGAGGATTTGATAATCCATACTACAGTAACAAAGTGCTTTAATTTGGGATTATATATGCGCTTATGAGCTTTAAGATTTGGTTTGGCATATCTGAAAACTAACATGGAAAATACCACAAGAGTCATGAATCAAGTTTTGTTCTTCAACAATAATTGATGATCTTTGATTTACTTCGAAGGATTTGGATGATTTCATGGTCCTATAACACTTAGGACATATGTTTTTCAAAGTAGGGGAGAATGATGTGAAATAGAGGCATCAATTTTAATTGCTTTCTCTAATTATTGTTGTGTCGCCTTTTAATCATGTGATTGAGTTGCGTCAATCCAAAAGACCCACGTGATTAAGAAATTAATGTTATTTTAAAGTATATATGGTTTAGAAGACATGAAAATTACATTCTTGAAGGTTTCTTGATTAAAAGATTCAACTTTGGATTTTTTTTGAAACTTTTAAGGTTCAGATTTTAGTTTAAGAGTTATGCAGTTTATTTGACTTTGATAATTTGTCATTGGCCGTTGACTTTGAGCTATGACGAGCTAGTCGCGTACCTATCAAAAATAACCTACTACTCCAACTAGTGTAGCTAGGAAAGGTAGGGATCGAATCCACATGGAGACACTGAATTTCTTGTAATTCTAAAAAGCTATTTTACTATAAGGGGGATTTAAATTAGTGATAAACTAAAACACTAATTAACACTAAAAATGGGAATTAAACGCGAATTAAATGTGAATTAAATCAATTAAACTAAACCTAGGGAAATGGGTCACTAGGACCGACAACAAAATGATTAGCAACCAATTAACAAATTAACACGCTCTGAATTAAGGCACACTAATTCTCTTGAATTGCCTATTATTCTTGTGATCTAATTGTGGTAATCTTACTTCTTGGCGTTAATTTCGACAATTATTAGACTAACAATAAAACTTGACCAGTATTTAATTGCAAACAATAAAAATTGATAATAGGTATTTAGAAACAACATAAATTATACTAATTAGCTACCAAACAAGTTCATTGGAATGTTTCATGGGTCTCATAGCCCTAGAAATTATACTACTCACACATGTTATAAATTGCTAAAAACCAATTGATCATTAAAACTAGAACTAAAAATATGATTAATTAACAAAACTAAATAACATAAAAATTATGGCATAAAATAAATCTAGCAATATTAAAAACTAATGCCAAAAATATAAACTAATAAAATAACTAAACTAAAATAACAAGAATAAAGAAGAATAGAATAAAACCTGAATTGTATTGATTATATGATTGAAGAACAAAATATTTTCTTAGAGTAAAACCTAAAGAAAACCATTCGACAAATATATTGTAAAAATGTACATTCAACCTCCAAACTAAAGCATATATAAATTGAAGCCTAAAAATCTTGAAAAAATTCGAAAACAAATCAAGACACATTCCGCCCGATACTATCGGGCAAAATGCTCCTTTATCGGGCGCCTTGTCCTCCGCATCGGGCAAAATGGAAGGCTTATTTCCTTCGCTTCTAACTTCAAGGCATGCCTCTATTGCTTCGTAATTAGACCATTTCGGCTTCCAAAAGCCTTCTAAGCATCCTCAAATAAGGTCCAACCTTTCTTAACTCTCATGAATGCCGCTTCGGCTCTTACTAACAACACGAAGTCCCTGATAAAGCTCGAAAAATGAAACAAATGACTAAAATCCTGCATAATCACCACAAAAACTCCAAGGACACTAAGCAAGAGAAATATTAGTAGAAAAGGCTCAAATAAGTCATGTTAAAGCCAAAAAGCATTAGGGAACGACGAGTACAAACGCAAAAAACCCATACTTATCAAGCTCGAAGGTGTGTGAATATGCAGTGGAAAGCTTATTGAATATAATTTCAAGGCAAAATATTTCACAAATCCATAAAATAATCGGAAGATAATTTTTATCTGGGTTTTTGTTCGACTGTTAAACTGAAAATCAGGTTTTAGTTAGATTGGATTTACTTGGAGTCTAACTATGTTTAGGATATGTTTTACATGTGTTTCAAGGAATTATTTTCTATTTATTATTTTTTATTGGTTAGGCCTAATGGCAAGGGTAATTTACCTATAAATATCCTTCGTTTTCATTAATAAAATCAATAGTTTTTTTTAGTTAAATTGTATGCGTTGTATATCATTGTTTTGGACGAGTGAAGTTTGAAATCAATTTGTTTTCTTGTGAGGTGAGAGTGAATAAATTCAAAAAACCCTTAGTTTTAGGTGATTGAAGCCTAAAACTGGGCAAGATTATTTGTTTGGTGAGTGAAGCTACACAATTATTCTCAAATTTTGTTCGAGTTTTTGGCGAGAGAAACCATATAATTGAACTAAGATCCTAAGTGATACATAAGTCAGTAAAGCTAATTTGAATCTAAGTTAATTTTCATTGCACTATAGAGCTAGAACCTCGAAATATACACAACATCATTATATTATATTTAAAAAAAAATTGATGTACTGAACATGGATATTGCGCACCTCTCAAAAATAAACCGAACAACTCTAACTAATATAGCTAGGGAAGTAGGGATCGAATCCTCAGGGAAGCGATCAAACTCTATTAGTTCTAAAAAGTCTAAAGTGTGTAAGGGGTCTTTGTGGATAGTTATGTAAAGACTACTAAAACTAAGGAAACAGTGAATAGAACTAGTAAGATGACAGAAAATTTATGAATTAAACTCTTATAATAGAAACCTAGGGCAGTTGGTTCACTATGATCAATC
This sequence comes from Suaeda aralocaspica, assembly GCA_016808085.1. Taxonomy (NCBI): domain Eukaryota; kingdom Viridiplantae; phylum Streptophyta; class Magnoliopsida; order Caryophyllales; family Amaranthaceae; genus Suaeda; species Suaeda aralocaspica. The sequence goes on from PYUH01000274.1 coordinate 217,846, forward strand.
AACAAACTCATAAAACACTCATTAACCAATTCATTGGCATTCATTGAACTAGGGCTCACTAATTCTCTCGAACTTAGACTCCCTCAAAACTCCTTTACCGGCTCTCGCTCGCATAAATTCGTTTTTGCCTATTATTCAGTGGTCTAATTGTGGTAATCTTACCTCTCGGCCTCGATTTCGACAATTACCTAACTCACAACTAAATCTGGCCACAATCTAATTGCAATCGATAGAAATCAATAATAGGAATTCTATAAAAAAACCAAGAATAAATCAATGAACATAAAATAAATTCACAACATGATCATAGATCTCCTAGCCCTAAAGAAAAAGACTACTCACACATGGCTAAAGAAACTAAAGCAAGAACAAATTCAATTAACAAATCCATGAACATAAACCAATTAAAACTAGAATTAAAACGAATTTAATTACTAAGAAGTTAAACTAAACAACTAAATTAAAAAAATAAATAAACTAAATTAAAGACTAACAAGCTAAGAAGAATCATAAACTAAAAAGAATTGTAAAGCAAAAGGAAAGAAATTACCAAAGGAAAGATTGAATTGCATAAATTGAGAACTGAATCGTCAAGAACAAAGTAATTCCTTCTAAAATCCTAGAGAGAGAAGTGTTTTTAGAATTCCTAAGTCTAAAAATATGCTAAAAATTAGTTAAGGTCGTGCCCCTTATACATAGATTATATATAGTAAAGGTTTTAATTAAACAAAACCCATGAAGCAAAACCGCGCGGAAAAATCGAACGAACCAAGAAACCCGCTAGCTGTGCCTGCAACGTTCCAAACCCAAATTCTTCCCTGGGCCCGCAAGTCTTCAAGATTGTTATATATGATGCTGCTGATCTATGCTACGCCCACATAGGTCATATTCCTTCTAGCCTATGCGGTTGCATCTATTATACTTGAGCCCATAATTGACGATCTTCAGTATTTTCTCGCTCGATGCCTTCGAATCTTGTTCGTAGCTTCTCGTAACTTAGCACCCATACCGAGGCAAGCACATTTTTAATCGTTTTAGCTTCTAATGACTTCATAATTCCCTATTACGCTCTTGTAACATATAAAACAAACCGAAAATCGCGCGTAATAACCGAGGAAGCATCAAATAACCGTAAAAAGCTCTAAAAGTCTACTAAAGATGCTAAAACCGTTGCAAAACATAACTTAACATCGAAAGACGATATTTAATCGAAACAAAGCTACAAACTTAAATATTTAGCATAAGAATCAACTGAATATGGGGGAAAAACACCGCATAAAACACATATATCAAATTCCACCAAACCGAACCTTTGCTCGTCCTGAGCAAAACACAACGAAATTGACTACACCCCATAAAACAAAATAGGCATCATAACACAAGAGAACATCCGAAGACACATGGATCAAAGCCAGCCAATAAAGCATCCAATTACCGTCCTTCCTAAATACAGGTCAAACAAAACCAACCAAGCAAGTTTAATGAATCGATGACTATAGTAGCTCACAGGTTGTCACTCCACACAGTTAATAATGAGCTTATAACAATGAATCTCGTCTCGGGACAAATAACCATGAAAAAAAGAGGAAGGACGTGAAGCCGAGCTCTACTTACCGGGTCCCCAGTACCTAGGATAGGAGTGGTCATAAAACGGATGACAAGGGTAGGAGGTAGGCTCGGTGCTAGGGTCCTATATGGGTGGCCAGTTGGGATGGTTTGGGAAGCCTTCAACTGTCCCAGCCTCTACATTGCTCATGTGCTCTCTCCACTAAACTCGCTGCAGCAAATCAACATGGGAACGGAGTCCTCTAAGTGAATGATCAACCTTGTCAAACCTCTACTGGTTATAGAAATGCATACCATTGAGTCGGTTCATTAGGGGAGTCATATCAAAGGTAGAGGAGGAACAACCGGCATAGCTATGTCTCGGAGGCTCAGGTCGTAGTGGGGCTGGATGGCACTTGGGTCGGCCGCCTGCCTGGTGAATCAAGTTGACCATCTGAACTGCTCTCTTTTCGGATTCCGCTCTCTCCTATAGTGGGATGTTGTCAGGTGGAATCCTCCAAGGGTTTTGTCCATCTAGGGTGCTCCTGATATGTAAGAGTAACATAGGCATTAGGAAAATAACACCATGAAATTTCCCGAACACACCAAACAAGTCTCTCTCTATGACCCCTCTGATAGTGTTTCAGAAAGTTTGCAGCTCGGAGGGCAGTAATGTTGAGGTAAGGGTTCTCCTCGATCGGGTTCAGCTGGTGGATATCTTCAGTATGGCCTAGAGTGTGAGCCAGCCATGTAATCATACCACCTATGTATATGGTGCCGGTGTTAGTAATACCTTCTGCAATCTCTGCAAACCGGCGAGCTAGAAAGAACTCGAAGTTGTAGTGGAGAGGTTGTCTAGCATACCCTTATGTCACCATCCATAATAGTCTAATCTCATCAGGGTAGACTTGTCCTAACTCTCCTTTCGAAAATAGGCAGTACACTACATATCTAAGGAAGTAGCAAAGGGCAAGATGCTAGACCTCTGATGCTTTGGCTGTAGTAGAAGTGAAAGTAGAACTGCCATCTGTAATCCGCTCCCACCAAGTTCCCTCAAAATAGGGTCCCCACTCATGCTCCGTTGTGGACCATAGCGCATTCTCAGAATTCCATAGAAACCTCTCATTCAATTCATCTACATCTACCTCATAATGTTGTCCAAAGATGGTGAAACTAATATGTGTGTTTCTTTCAGCTGAGGGAGATTCCTGAGTAACATGGAAATGGTAGCTGGATAAGAACCCCAGGAAGAGCTCTCTGTATCTATGTGGACCTGCTGGGTTTTACCATCATGACCTGTATAGTAGCATTGATGCAGTTTCCCCATCCGATACGGTAAGCCATCCTCATCACTTGGTCAGTAATACCGAATTTATCACATGTTTGCTTGTGGAAGAACCGTGTGGACCTAATTGTTCTCTTACAGAGATTTTCATACCGTTTCTGCCTTTCTTGTCGGTTCTGAGGTAGTGCTCTAGAGGATGATGGTTTCTTCCCTTTGGAAGCCAAAGAAGATGCCCCGGCTATCAGAGATTTCTTGGGGCCTTCGCCAAGCAATTTTCCAATAGATTTCTTCATTATCCTACAAAACATAGGTATGAAAAACAAGGATTAGAATTCTATTGAAGCAAGTTTCAAAACCCAAAGTCATGGCAATATATATGAAAGCATAAAGAATCTTATGATGCAAGAAGCGTAATGTCATGACCAATGAAACAATCAAGGCGTTGTAGTCATCATAAAATTAAATTTACAAACAAAGTTGAGCGGAAATTTTGGCATGACCCGTTTGTAAATGCAACTAAACCAATGAGAACTACAATTTTACTCAACAAATAAGGCCATGAGTGCAACCAACAACATCCATTCCATAAGCATTAATTATATTCTATGCATCCAAAAACCAACATTCTTAAGCTCATATTCAAAGGAAACATCAAAGTGAACACCAAAAACTAACTTCCACTATAATATGAATCCAACCATTAAGCAGCTATAATCATCCAAACAACTCCAATAATACTTTGAGAGCAACAAGAAATTAACTAGCTAAGGCTAGTAGCAACTCTTAACCAAATTTATAAGCATTGAAGTTCAATAATAAAGTTGCTAATGAGAATTCTTGAATAAAGCTAGAGCAAAATTAAGCATGAAAACCAATTCAAAGCATGATTTGAATTATTCTAAAGACTTTAAGCATGAATTTAATAGTTAACACTTCTCATTCTCAACAAATTCATGAACAATCATAAAAATTTCCATGAGAATTCTCACTCAACAATTTAGCACAAAACTTCCAATTACTCATAATTTACAACTCTAAACATGACATTGAAGCATAAAAATAACCATTAAGAACTTATAAGAAACAATAATCAAGTTTAAAATTAAAAATTAAATTTGTAATAAAAATACCTGAAAATTAGAAATTCATGAAAACTTCATAATATTTCATAAAACATGGATAAAAAAGAATTTATACCTTAGTAGATGATAATAGAGCAAGAATTCGCAAGAATATTGAAGTAAAAAACCCAAAATCAAGCCAAAATTAGTTCGAAAATTTTGAACTCTAGGTGATGCGATTCGTTGATTTTTTTTCGAATTTGAAATCCAAGAGATTGTTTAGAGTAGTTAGAGGAGTGTTATGTCAAAATTTGGAGCAGTATGGAGTGAGTTATGGGGGTTTGAAGTTGGAGGTTTTGGGGTTTTAATGGTGTGAAGGAGGAAGAAGAAGATAGTTTAGGAGAGAGATTAGGTGAGATTTAAAAATAAGAGAGATTAAAATATAAAAGAATGATAATAAAAGATATAATAATAATGATAATATAATAGTTATATTATTGGGGGGGGGGGGGGG
>PYUH01000274.1:222272-279307 GCA_016808085.1 Suaeda aralocaspica
GGGGGGGGGGGGGGGGGGGGCGTGCAAAAATAACGGCTAAGAATAAGTAAGGCCCCACGCGAATAAAAATGGAAAAAGAAAGACGGGTGACCGCAGGGGTTACCTGTGCCCGCAGCGAAGAAATTCAGATTGAACGTTGCGCCCGCAAGTTCATTTTGCGGAAGAATCAAAAGTCTCTGATCTATAATGCGGGCGCATAGAGGAATGTGGTATTTGAGCGCTACGCCCGCAACTCGCTTCTGCGGTGATATTTCGCTGATTTTTTTCTTTTCTCCTTAATTAACGAATTATATTATAAATTATTATTATTAATTAAACTTAAACACGTTTTTAACTCTTAATCTTTCCTTAATTACCCCAATTAAGCATGATAACACTGGGACCCTTAGCTAGGCTTTAAAAAAACAAATAAAATACTAAACTAAGCTAAACAAAACTATGAAATCAACCGAAAACACACAAAAACAAGCAAAATGAGAAAGAAAGAGATAGAAGCTCGGGTTACCTCCCGAGAAGCGCTTTTTTTAAGGTCACTTGCTTGACCATGGCTGCATTAGTGATCAAGGTGCTTTAGGATCATCGAGTTGGATGACTTCAACCAAGCCGATGACATCTCCTTCATAGTATGGCTTCTGATATGTGCGGTTTTTATAGTGTTTTTCCCCTTGTTTCGGGTCAATTTTATGCCTAGTGGTTGATATTCTGGCTCGTTTTTGGTTCATTTGATGTTCTTTAGCTAATTTGAAGTGTCTCGCTAAGTTTGGTTGATTTCCGGCTATTTTAGAGCTTTTTAGTTTGATTTTTATCATCCGCGGTTGTTATGCTCGGTTTTGGTATGTTTTGTAATTTCAGGCACGGAAACCGAGGCTCGGAAGGAAGCCGGAAAGCTTAGACGGAATAAGAGTGAAGATGCATGGAAATGCGTGCCAAGAAGTACGAAAATAAATCTTAAAGAACTCATGAAGAAATAAGAAGAAAAGAAAAAAGAAAATAGCTTCTGAGGTAGTTATGCGGGCGCACAAACAAAGCATGCGGGCGCATTTAATGAAATCAGCAGTTGAAGAGGCACTCTGGAGGTCTGATGCGGGCGCATAAACCTCCTATGCGCCCGCATCAAACGTTTTTCCGGAATTTTATTTCTATTTTATTTTCTTCGTAGTTAGGCTTTGTAAGCCCAACTTTGGGTACATTAGGCACGACTTCCTAGGCAAAAAGAACTTATGCTTTTCATAATTTAGAATGACTCTCTTAGGTTTTAGAATTAAGTACTTTTCTCTCTCAAATTAATTTGGGGGAAAAATTAGGGTTTTGTTAACAACATTAATTTTCAATTCAATTCAAGTCTTCGATTCGTTCTTCAATTTGGTAATTCTTCTGTTTTTGTTCTTTATTTTAGTTAATTTATGCTTTTTAGTTTCTTTAGTCTAGTTAATTTAGTTAATTGTTTATGTTAATTAGTTTAATTGTCAATTACTTCATGAATTCAATTATAAATTTTATAATTGTTCTTGCTTTAATTTTCATAATCATGAGTGAGTAGTCTAATTTCTAGGGTTAGGGAAACCTTGATTAATTAATGGACTAATTAAATTAGGTAGCTTCGATTCCACAATTAGCAGTCAATCTCCTATTATTGGTTTCTTTGTTTACAATTGAATTGTGCGCAGATTTAGTTGTAATTCTGGTAATTGTTGAATTTGATGCCGAGAGGTAAAAATACCACAATAAGACCACTGAATAATAGGCGGAATTAGTCTAGGCATGAGCGAGAGCCGCTAGATGAGTTTCGAGGGAGTCTAGATTCGAGAGAATTAGTGAGCCCTAATTTGACGATANGAATTAGTGAGCCCTAATTTAACGATAATTGTGAGGTTGAACGATCTTTGTTAGTGAATCCATTAGTTGTTCTTGGTGACCCGAATGACCCTAGGCTTAATTTATTGGTTTAATTCTTCGTCATTTGCCGTTATTAGTTAGTAATCAGTCAGTAGTCAGTTAGTTAGTCAATATCTCTAGACCAAGGCCCTTTACACGGTTTAAGCTTTTTAGAACTAATAGGGTTCAATTGCTTCCCTGAGGATTCGATCCTTACTTCCCTAGCTACATTAGTTAGTGCTGTTTGGTTTACTTTTGATAGGTGTGCGATAGCCTGTTCAGCTTCAACCTTTGACCGTTAACCTTGAATACTTCACCTTTTTCACTTTGAACTTCAACATAGCCAAATTTGCTCACATTTGTCACTGTGAAGGAACCACTCCATCTAGATTTCAGCTTCCCAGGGAATAATCGAAGTCTTGAGTTAAACAATAAAACCTTATCGCCGACTTGAAACTCCCTTTTCATGATTCGTTTGTCGTGCCATCTTTTCGTCTTTTCTTTGTAGATTTTAGCACTATCATATGCTCCTAGCCAAAATTCATCTAACTCATTCAACTATAGTAACTGTTTTTCTCCCGCGAGCTTTGCATCCATGTTTAATGCTTTGATTTCCCAATAAGCTTTGTATTCGAGTTCTACTAGGAGATGACACGTTTTTCATAAACCAATCTATATGGGGAAGTACCAATTGGAGTCTTGAAGGTTGTTCTATACGCCTATAAAGCATCATGAAGCTTACTACTCCAATCTTTTCTCGATTTCACAACCGTCTTCTCTAGAATGGACTTGATTTCTCGGTTCGAAACCTTGACTTGACCACTGGTTTGTGGATGATATGTCAATCCTGTTCTTTGTTAAACACCATACTTCTCTAGCAGTTTATCTAACCTCTTCTCATGAAAGTGCGTTCCCCCATCACTGATGATAGATCTAGTGACTCCGAACCTAGAAAAAATAGCCTGCTTAAACAGTCTTAAAACAGTGTTAGCATCATAGTGGGGAGTAGCAATTGCTTCCAACCACTTAGAAACATAATCCACAGCGACTAATATATAACTATTACCGTTAGAAGAAGGGAAGGGGCCCATATAATCAATACCCCAAACATTAAAATTTTCAACTTCTAGGATACATGTTTGAGGCATTTCATGCCTTTTTGATATATTACCTGTCCGTTGGAACGAATCACAAGACATGACAAAATCTCTAGCATCCTTGAGTATTGTAGGCCAATAAAAACCTGATTGTAATACTTTAAACATCGTTTTAGCGGGCCCAGCATGTCCTCCATAAGGTGAAGAGTGAAAATGATGAAGAATTCCGTAGACTTCCCAATCTGGTACACACCTATGATATAAGTCAGTTGCACACTCACGAAATAAGTTAGGGTCATCCCAAAAATAACGACTAACATCATGTAAAAACTTTTTTCCATTGCTGATAAGTGAAATTGGGAGGTAAAACTCCTCCAACTACGTAATTAGCATAATCAGCAAACCATGGAGTATTAGAAATCATAGCTAAGAGATGATCATCAGGAAAAGAGTCATCAATGGGGGTTGATATCTCCCCATTATCATACCGAATACTAGATAGGTGATCTGCGACCACATTTTCTGCACCTTTCTTATCACGTATTTAATTTCTAGATCGAACTCTTGAAGGAGAAAAATCCACCTAGTAAGCCTCGGTTTTGCTTCTTTCTTCCCAAGAAAATACTTTAAAGCTGCATGGTCAATATAAATGATAACTTTCGAACCTATAAGATAAGAACGAAATTTATCCAAAGCATATACTCTAGCAAGCAATTCTTTTTCAGTTATGGCGTAGTTAATTTGAGCTGGATCTAAATTCTTACTAGCATAGTAAATAGCATGCAAAATCTTATCTTTCCTTTGACCTAACACGACACCTACAACATAGTCACTAGCATCACACATAATTTCAAAAGGTAATACCCAATCAGGTGATTAAATAATGGGTGCTGAGATTAGTGCTTGTTTGATCAAATTAAAGGATTCAAAGCATTCATCACTGAATTTAAACTCCGCATCTTTAATAGAAGTTGAGTTAAGGGTTTAGCAATTTTACAAAAATCTTTAATAAATCGGCGGTAAAACCCTGTATGACCTAGAAAACTTCTAACACCTTTTACACTTACTGTGGAGGTAATTGTTCAATAACTTGAATTTTAGCCTTATCAACTTCAATACCTCTTTCAGAGACTAGATGTCCTAGGACAACTCCTTCTGTCACCATAAAGTGACATTTCTCCCAATTGAGGACCAAATTCACCTGTTCACATCTTTTAAGCACTTAAGTCAAAATAGCCAAACATGAATGGAAATCAGTACCATAGACACTAAAATCATCCATGAAGACTTCCATACTAGACTCTATGAACTCAGAAAAAATGGCCATCATACATCGTTGAAAAGTAGCAGGGGCATTACATAGGCCAAAGGGCATTATACGGTAAGCAAAAGTACCATAAGGACAAGTAAATGTTGTTTTTGATTGATCATCAGGATGGATAGGTATTTGAAAGAAACCAAAGTAACCATCTAGATAACAGAAATATTTGTTTGTTGCTAACCTTTCTAACATTTGATCAATAAAAGGGAGAGGGAAATGATCGCTTTTAGTGGCAACATTTAATTTTCAGTAGTCAATGCACATTCGCCGACTTGTAACAACTCTAGTAGGAATAAGTTCATTTTTATCATTACGCACAACATTTGTTCCTCCCTTCTTAGGGATTACCTGCACTGGACTTACCCATTGAGAATCTAGTACCGCATAGATGATACTTGCATCAAGAAGTTTAAGAACCTCTTTCTTCACCACATCCTGCATGTTAGGGTTAAGTCTCCTTTTCCCCTGTATACAAGGCTTATGGCCTTCCTCTAGATGAAGTCTATGCATGCAAAAATCAGGACTTATTCTAGTCAAATCATCAAGTGTATAACCAATAGCCTTTTTTATATGCTTTGAGCACAGTTAATAACCTTTCAAGTTGACTATCAGTAAGCTTGGAACTAACTATGACTTGATACATCTCATCATCATCTAGAAAAGCATATTTCAAATTAGGGGGAAGGGGTTTCATTTCAAGTTGTGTTACCTCCTTAACAGCGCATGATTGTTGAGGCAACGAATGGTACCTTTGGCTTTCCTCTAGAGTCATCTTCTCACTATTCATATCATGGCCTATGGCATCAATTTTCGAATCTCCTTCACTTGCATCAGCATCCAAACATAAAAGGGCCTCTAGAGGATCCTTTTTAAGGGATCGAGGCATTTCATCCAAAACAATCTCATTAATAATATCGATCCTGTAGCAAGACTGCTCTATTATGGGGTTTTTCATTGCATTATTAAGATTAAATGTTACTTTATCATCTCCTACAGAAAGGGTTAAACTTCCATTTTTAACATCAATAACGGCACTTGCAGTATGTAAGAAAGGTCTACCAAGAATGATAGGGATGTGAGCATCCTCATCAATATCTAAAACAACAAAATCAACAGGAACAAAGAATTTTCCTACTCTAACAGGCACATCTTCTAAAACACCTTTAGGGTATTTTACAGTTCTATCCGCCATCTGTAAAGTAACATTAGTAACTTTTAGCTCTCCCATGTCAAGCTTCCTGCAAATTGATATGGGCATAACACTAAAACTAGCTCCTAAATCACATAGAGCCTTATCAATAAACAAAGGACCTATATTACATGGAATTGAAAAACTGTCGGGATCCTTCAACTTAGGAGGAGATTTATTTTGAAAGATCGCACTTCACTCCTCGGTGCGTGCAACTGTCTCTGTTACATTCAACTCACGTTTCCTGCTCAAAATATCTTTCAAAAATTTAGTGTAAGTAGGAACTTGAGTAATTAAATCAGTGAAAGGTACAGTAACTTGCAAATTCTTAACTATTTCAAGAAATTTTGGAACGTGATTATCATTCTTACTCCTGATTACCCTGTTCGGGAAGGGTAACGACACCTTTGAGGGAGGGATCGTATTAGTAACTAAATCAGCTGCAGGAGCTTGCTTCTTTGATGCTTCTTTCTCTTTAGAGGCTTCATTCTCCTTTTCTACAACTGCTTCTTCAAGGTCTTCAATGACAACTGAACTAGTCCTCTTCGTTCTATCTGCAGCATTGTTAGCATCATTATTAGGCATGCTAGGACCTTCATAGTAAGTACCTCTCCTTGTTGCAATGGAGTTGCAATGATCACGAGGTGGATTGCTTGATGGAGCAGGTTGAGGAGGAAGTTGGCCTTGTTGCCTTTGAGCTGATGATTGAGCAATTTGTGCTACTTGAGTTTCCAATTTTCGATTGTGGGCTTGCATAGCTTCCATGGCTTTCTGCATCTATATCATCATATTCTTCAGTTTCGAAAACTCGTTGCTAGTTGGCTGTGGAGGTGCTGGGAGTGGTGCTGGAGGTGGTGGCCTACTGAAACTCGGTGGGTGAGGTGGAGCAAATCGTTGAACCTGTTGTCGCTGTGGTGCAAAATGCGACTGCTGCGGATTTTGAACATTGCTAGTATTCTTGTAGGAGAAGTATGGATGATCCTTCCAACCCGGATTGTATGTGTTGGAGAATGGGTTATTCTTATAAGCTTAAAATGCACATACTTGCTCCATATAACTATGGCATGTCTAAGTACTATGCCCAAAAGACCTGCATAAATCATAGAAGATATCAGTAGCTCCCGAAAGTGCAGCCATTACAACTACCGTCATTGGATTGGAGGATGGTGTGTTAACCTTGTCTAGCTTCTCATGGATTGCATTGATTTGTGAAGCCAAACTCTCATATTTGTCATCTACCACATGTTTTCCTCCTATCTTAGCATGCCCTTTAGGATTACCGAACTGAGAATTATGAATCGCGATCTCCTCAATCAAATCATATGCAGCATTAACTTCTTGGTTCATAAATCGACCACTAGCAGTAGAATCAAGCAATGTTCTACTCTCACTACCCAAACCATTATAAAAAGATTGCACTAAGAACCACTTCTCAAGACCATGATGAGGGAACATTCTCAACAACTCCTTAAATCTCTGCCATGCATCATAAAGCGTTTCATCGGTTTTTTGGTTGAAATTCGTAATTTGACTCCTAAGTTGTGCAGTTCTCTCCGGAGGATAGTACTTCCTTTGAAAAGCAAGAGCCAATTCATCCCAACTATTGATAGTATCCATGTTTAGACCATTAAACCAAGAACGAGCCTTCTCCTTAAATGAGGATGGGAACATCATACGTCGTATATAATCTGAGTCACACCAGCTTGCTTAATTGTATTGCAGTACTGAATGAAGTTATTCAAATGCAAATTCGGATCTTCTTTCAATGTTCCTGCAAATTGATTTATTTCTACCATATTCACCAAAGCTAGCTTCAATTTGAAATTCAGAGCTTCTGTATCAGGAACTCGATAACCACCTCCCACTGTTGCAGAACTCGGTTGAGAATAGTCTTTTAAGGACGTTGCTGGTGGTGGCGGCGGTGGCGGTGGTGCATCATTCTATGGCACGTTGTTCTCGTTGAACTGTGATTCCTCTATCTCTTCCTTATCGGAACTATCGGAAATATTCAACTCAGCAAAAAGTTGTGTCAAACCAGTCAGTGTTCGTTCGAAAAGAATGACTCTCCGCAATCTCCACTTCCTTCAACGACTCCGCTTGTGCAATGATCTTTCCGGTTCAGGATCAATCCAAACCGGCATACAACCTAATACCTGCAAAGAACGTGAAGGTTCCTTAAGATGAGGAAATAAAACAAAAGGAACAATTTAAACCCGACTAATAGAATTAAAAATTGCCTCCCCGGCAACGGCGCCAAAATTTGAACAACGCTATCGCGCACCTCTCAAAAATAAACCGAACACTAACTAATATAGCTAGGGAAGTAGGGATCGAATCCTCAGGGAAGCGATTAAACTCTATTAGTTCTAAAAAGTCTAAACTGTGTAAGTGGCCTTTGTGGAAAGTTTTGTAAAGACTTCTAAAACTAAGGAAACAATGACTAAAACTAGTAAAATGATGGGAAATTTATGAATTAAACACTTATAATAGAAACCTAGAGAAGTTGGTTCACTATGATCAATCAACAAACTCATAAAACACTCATTAACCAATTCATTAGCATTCATTGAACTAGGGCTCACTAATTCTCTTGAACTTAGACTCCCTCAAAACTCCTTTACCGGCTCTCGCTCGCATAAATTCGTTTTTACCTATTATTCAATGGTCTAATTGTGGTAATCTCACCTCTCAGCCTCGATTTCGACAATTACCTAACTCACAACTAAATCTGGCCACAATCTAGTTACAATCGATAGAAATCAATAATAGGAATTCAATAAAAAAAACAAAGGATTAATCAATGAACATAAAATAAATTCACAACATGATCATAGATCCCCTAGCCCTAGAGAAAAAGATTACTCACACATGGCTAAAGAAACTAAAGCAAGAACAAATTCAATTAACAAATCCATGAACATAAAGCAATTAAAACTAGAATTAAAACGAATTTAATTTCTAAGAAATTAAACTAAACAACTAAATTAACAAAATAAATAAACTAAGTTAAAGACTAAAAAACTAAGAAGAATCATAAACAAAAAAGAATTTAAAAGTAAAAGGAAAGAAATTACCAAAGGAAAGATTGAATTGCATGAATCGTCAAGAACAAATTAATTGCTTCTAAAATTCTAGAGAGAGAAGTTTTTTTAGGATTCCTAAGTCTAATAATATGCTAAAAACTAGTTAGGGTCGTTCCCCTTATATATAGAGTATTTATAGTAATTAGGTTTTAATTTAACAAAACCCAAAAAGCAAAACCGCGCGGAAAGATCGAACGAACAAAGAAACCCACTAGCTGCGCTAGCAGCGTCCAAACCCAAATTGTTCCCTGCGCCCACAAGTCTTCAGGATTGTTATATATGGAGCTGCTGATCTATGTTGCGCCCACATAGGTTGATGTGTCTAATATTTATATTATTTTTCTACCCAATTCCCTAATGATTTATGGACTGACCGGGATCATTTGAGCCAATTTTCATGCTAATAGTGTTCTTTTAGTGTTTTGTGTGGTTTTGTAAAGTTTTATAGGAAACGACCAATTTTCGGTTGATTTTACTACCTAATTTCAACACTTGAGAGATAAAGATCACTTATGAGAATTTGGAGAATTATTAGATACATTTTTACAACTCATTGGAACAAATTTGACGTCTCACATGACAAGTTGAAGAAAAATTAGAAGTAAAAGTGAAGAATTATGAAATTTAGAAGTGAAGATTTTGACCATTGTCAATTATTTTGGTCATATCTCAAAATCTATACATTGTATTGATCTGATTCTTGTTGAATTGGAAAGAAGATTCAAATATCTTTCCAACGGTAGGTCATACGCCCTGTAGAACGTCCTGTAGCAAAAGTTATAGCGATTTCAAAATGATGCTGAATTTCAGAAGCTTCTATTTCATGATGCGGGCGCATAGAACAAAATTCTTTTGTTCTATGCGGGCGCAGGTCATTTTTTTTGGCTATTTTGCTGGGAGATCGACTTTTTGCGTAATTAATTATTGAAAAGCCCATTAGGCTTGTATTTAAGGCACGATTTCCTAGGAGCACGGGAGAGACTTTTCATTATTAGTTTTTCAGTTTCAAAATCCTAATTAGCTCTCTTAATTACTTTCTCTCTCTAGATTAGGTTAGATTAGTTTATTTTTGTTGAAGAATTTTCAATTCAATACAATTCAATTCAAGTTTCTTTTCCATTCAAGTTTGGTAATTTCTTTTCTCTTTCTTTGTCAATTATTTATAGTTTATGTTTATTAATTTTGTTAGTTCATGTTAATTAGTTTTTGTTTGTTAATTAGTTTATGATTGTTTATTTAGTAAATTATTGTTCTTATTTGTTTATGATCATGAATTTAAATTTGTTTATTGTTTTAGTTTTTATAATTATGAGTGAGTAATTTGTTTTCTAGGGTTTAGGGGATCCATGAACTCATTAATGGACTAGTTTAATTTAAAACGATTAGTTCCTGATTAGTAATTAAATTTCTATTATTGATTTCTATCGATTACAATTAAATTGTGCGCAGATTTAGTTGTAAGTTTGGTAATTGTCGAAATTGAGTCCGAGAGGTAAGATTACCATAATAAGGCCACTGAATAATAGGCAAAACGAGTCTATGCGAGCGAGAGCCGGTAGAGGAGTTTTGAGGGAGTCTAAGTTCGAGAGAATTAGTGTGCCCTAGTTTAATGAATTTTGTGGAATTGATTGGTTTATGTTTTATGAATTTATTAATTGTTCATGGTGAACCGATTGCCCTAGGTTTTAGTCAATTTGAGTCAATTCTTAGTTTAATTTCGTTATTAGTTTTTTTTTGTTAATAATTAATCATAACCAAGGCCCTTTTCACAGTTTAAACTTTTTAGTACTAGTAGTGTTTCATTGCTTCCCTGTGGATTCGATCCCTACTTCCCTAGCTATATTAGTTAGTGTTGTTTGGTTTATTTTTGAGAGGTGTGCGACAACCTGCATCAGAGGTCATATTCCTTCTAGCCTATGCACCTGCATCTATTATACTTGAGCCCATAAATGACGATCTTCATTATTTTCTCGCTCGATTTCTTCGAATCTCGCTTGTAGCTTCTCGTAACTTGACACGCATCTCGAGGAAAGCACATTTTGACTCGTGTTAGCTTCTAATGACTTCATAACTCCCTATTACACTCCTATAACATATAAAACAAACCGAAAACTGCTCGTAATAACCGAGGAAGCATAGAATAACCGTAAAAAGCTCTAAAAGTCTACCAAAGATGCTAAAATCGTTCCAAAACATAACTTAACATCGAAACACGATATTTAATCAAACCAAAGCCACAAACTTAACTATTTAGCATAAGAATCAACCGAAAATGGGGGAAAACACCACATAAAACACATATATCATGTACATTGGTTTAATTCGAATATAAGGACTTTGAAATTAATTCTTAAAATTTAATAAAACTTACTAACGTTTGTAAATTTTTCATTAGTTTTTTCTTGAATTTGAACTTGATTTTCTGTATTTGGTTCATCAAACAAAAATTCATTGTTTCTAATGGTATTTTAACTACAATTTGATGAAGAATCTACCATTTTCTTGATGTTTTGAAGAATTCTTGCTGTAAAAATCTTATAATGTTTATTTTTTTATATATATATGTGATGTTCAGCTTAGATAGAGAAAAAGAAAATTTAGAGAGACAAAGGTGAGAGGGAGGAATATAAGCAAAACACTAATGAAGCAAATGAAAAATATGAGACATATGGAAACCATTTTCAATGTGAAAATTGTTACATTAAGGTATATATGTACCACTTTAATCTTAGTGCTCGTTTGGTTGCTATGAGAATTAAATTTCTACAGGCATTTAAAGAACACAAGAATTTAATACCCTTATACAAACTCTAGGAATTGGCTTTAACTTATTTGGTTACCATAGGAGAATTGTAAATTCCTAGAAATTTTCAATCATCAAGGGGGTTTAGGTTTCTAATTCCCTAATTTTGTAGATATTTGGGATTTCCATGGATTCTACAATTCATACATTTTGAGGAATTGAAGGCAACCAAAACAACTCCGTATACCAAATAATCATGGGATTTATGAATTCCTACATGAATTGAGGGCAACGAAACAACCTCTTAGAATGTAACACTCTTAGTTTATGTGTACATTTTTTATTTTTTTGTAGTTATCACTGTTCTCAGAAAACTTTTGGTTTTTAATGGACTTCTACTGTACTCCAAGTATAGCTATTATCCTTTATCACTTTGTTTATTTAAGCTTGGTCGAAAAAGTAATACCAAAACTTTCAAGGTTTTGGTATGAAATTTAGACCCGAATCTAGACCAAAACCGACCAAACCAATGAGACTTTGTTTTTTTATGTATATGGCTCAACCCAAACCTAGCAGGGGCCATGATCACCTCAAGATAATAGAATTGTGATTCTGACAAGAATGGAAAAGATAAGTCATTTTAACTTTATGAAACAAAGTTTGGCCAAGTGTGACTCAAAACCTCAATTATAAATGTAACTAAATAAAAAACGAGTAAAGGACAAAAGTCATATTATTTTGAATTTATTTTTATTTCATTTCAATATATTTCATTGGAATTTTCCAAATAGTACCACTATACTATTGGCTTTTCCATGTGGTACACATTTTTTTTGTTTCTTCCATTTGGTACCATCAAACTATGTTACTAGTATCTATAGTAAGCACACCGTTAACTATTCGTTAATCAGGGATTAAGGTTGGGTTAGTTTTGCAAGTTAGGTACTAAGAAAAATAAATCACCTAAATAATAGCCCCACCAAACAAATGCAATTTCTATTTACTACCCATAATTTAAATTAAAAAAAAAAAAAAAAAAAAAAAAAAAAAAGAAACAACATTCCCTTCAAGCCTGGAATTATACCCACCTCCATTTTTTTTTTTTTTTTTTTTTTTGTCTTTATCTTCCTTCAATTGTTGCTTCAAGTACAGTATTTCATGCATTTTTCGACAGTGGAAATTGAAAATTGAGGTACATTTCTATCTTTATTCATCTAAATTAATGTGATTTTTAACTTTTATTATAAATTAAAGAAATATGAATAATGCATGTATTTTCTTAATGCATGAATTCGTATTTAGTATTACAATATTGATATTTGTATGTTGAATTAGTTTTTGTAAATTAGTGTTTAGGTATACAAATTGAAATGGGGGATTATTTATATGTTCGTTCAATACTTGAATTAGTGTTTATTTTACATTATTGATATGTGGATGTCAAATTAGTGTTAGCTGTATAAATTGAAAAAAGGGGATTATTTATTTGTTGAATACCTTAATATATGTTTAATTTTACAATATTGATCTGTAGATGTCTAATAGATGAATTATGCATGTATTTGTTTAATACTTGAACTGGTGTTTATTTTTACTTATTGATTTATGACTTAGTTGTTTATATGATCATTTGTTGATTAGGAGATTCATGATAGTGTTGATCACTTGCAGATTGGGTGATGATTCAAGGGTTTTACGATTTGAATATAAAGGGTTTAATACAGATGCGAGTGTGGATTGTGACAAGAGTAATTTACTTAATGTTATAATGGATAATGAGGATAGAGCAAAAGAATGTGGGTTACATATTTGTAGCAACCCTGAATTCCATTATGTTTGGAAAATGAAAAACTACCCTTTACAGAATGATAAAGACTTGATGATGATGTTTGATAGGCTTCTTGGTAATGACTTCATCAACTTTTGGGTTAGGAAATTGACCAAGCCTACTGCATTGTATCAGTTGTTTCTTGAACTTAGGAAACCACAAGCTACTGTGATTTCACCTACTATGAATCCAATTGTTGAGGGTGGGAGAGTTAACAAGTTGTGCGAGTGGAAGAATAAGAAGGGAAAGGAGAGGATTCTCAGCCTTGATGGGGTAGTTTTGAATGAAGATAGAGTCGAGAAACTTTTCAAGACTTATGAGACTAAAACTCAAGTGATTTATGGAGAGAACATTGTAACTGAAATAGTAGTGAATGGCAATGAAAGCATGACTTCAATTGTGGTGGAGATTAACATTGAGAATACCTTGATTTGGATGAGACTTGGGAGGATGTAGTTGCTACCTATGTCTCTCCATCGGATGATCCTAAAGCCTTCGACAAATATTTAAATGACATCAAGAAGATTAAGAAAGTTGTTCCTAAGAAGGGAAGGGGTGGGAAGAAAGCTGCAACTTCCTTAACTCCTCACATGAAATCATCCTCCATTCCTATATGTCCTCAAACATCTACTTCTCACATGTAATCATCCTTCATTCTTACATCTCCTTAAACATCTATTCATCACAACAATCTTGCTACCTTTGTTGATCCAAAAACTAAAAATAATCCAACACCACCAACAAAAAAAATAAGTTGCACCTTTATCATCAAATACCACTGTTAGGAGAAGCCCTGGGCTGGCATATATGTCAGATGTCATTGTGATGGGTTCTTCTACTGAATATTCACAACCAATTCCTGGTGAAAATGCTGATTATTCACAACCTACTCATGTTGAAAATTCACAACCTATTGTTCCTGAGAACCAATTATTTGAGACAAATGATAGCTTATTCAATAGGAAAGTGCCAAAGACAACAGCATTAAGAAAGGGGTTGTACATTCCTACTCCTAAACCTAATGATGTTGTTTCATCCGAGGTTGGTTTGAAGTCTAGTGTGAATAAGGGAGTTGAGGACAATGACAATACTGATAGTGAAAAATATTTACCTAAGGATGATATGAATGACAATGACTATGAAAGTTGGGGGGGGGGGGGGGGGGGGGGGTATGTTTACAAGCAACCTTCTAGGGTGGATGAGAGACTTGATGACAATGACGTACTCATGATTGAAGAAAATTGGCACCCTTACCAGTGGCATGATTTCGTTGATAATGACAATAATGATGATTATATGGAAAGACTTTATAAGATTGGAGAATTATACTAGGAAAAAGAGTTTGGAAAAATAGTTTTAAAGGAGTGGATGATATTCAGTAACAAATCACACTTCAAGGACACTTTAAAAGACTATTTTGGGCAAGAAGGTTTTGCAATAAATGTCTTGTGTCTGACAATAGAAGGTACACTGCCACTTTTGCTACTAAGTACTGCCCATGGAGGATTCATGGTAGCAAACTTGTTGATGGGATAACTTGGGCAATCAAGAAGATAATGCCTAATGAACATAGTTGCAGGGGTTTGCAAACCTACAATCCTATTTGTACAATTAAATGGGCATTAACCAAACACATGGAATTCATTAGGGAAAATCCTGAATGCAAGGGGAATGAATTAAATGAGCATCTTTGTGGCACCTATGACACTTTCATGAAAAAATCATCACTTTACAATTTGAAGGCTTATGTGATTAAGGAGTTATTTGGTGGCTATGACAAGTCTTATGAGTTGCTACCTAAAATGTGCTGATGATTCATCAATCCAATATAAACTCAATTTCTTTTTCACCACCATTGCAGTTGGGTATCCTAAAAAATCATTGCAGTCTAGCACCATTTTCATTTCACTTGCGGCTCAAATAAATGGATTTGTAGGAGGATGTAGGTCGTTGATAGGTGTAGATGGTACGCATTTGAAGGGAAATTGTGGTGGGATTTTGTTGTCAGTCATACCATTAGATGGCAACAATGAGATCTTTCCACTAGCTTATGTTGCTGTTAATATTGAAAATGAGGACAACTGGTCATTTTTCTTCTGAAACTTAAATAATCATCTGATGGATGCTAAAGGAGATAATTGGACTATCATAAGTGATAGGAAAAAGGTATAGACTAACAAACATAAGCTGCAAATTTATTTACGATAACATGATAGTAGCATGTTTCTAATTTTACTTGATATGTGGTTGTTGAATTCCAGGTTGTTGATTTATCATTGAAAAATGTTTGGCCTGCAGCAAAAAGGAGGTATTGTTGCAGACATTTAAGTAGAAATTTCAAAAAGGTGTTTCCTTGTCCACTCATGTACATCATGTTCTGGAGAGCTTATAATGCCGCCAACCCTTATTCCTTCAGAAATGCTATGGAAAGATTAAGAAAAGAAGGAAAGGCTCCTATTATGAAATGGTTTAGTTTGCTAGTCTTGGACAACAATCAAAATGGACTAAGCATAAATTTGACCGTGAATTGTGCTGTGAGACCAACACCAGTAACTTTGTTGAGAGTTTCAATTCAACACTTGATGTGGATAGATGTAGACCTGTGTTAACACTATTAGAAGTTACCTTATGGCTTATAGCCTTGTTTATCTAGCATTTTCGCTTATGTTATAGTAATCCTTATTAAAATTGGGTGTTCTTAATGTGACAGGAATAAGAAGTGTTTGTATGGTCAGAATAGCAACAAGACAAGAACAATGCAAGAAATGGGATAAAATTGGCATTTGTCCTAAGATTACCAAGCTTGTGAAAGACATAGGCCAATCCACTAAGTTTTACACCTCTCACACTTAAGCTCCTAGAGCATATGAAATCCATGAAGGCAATTCCCAATTTCCATTGAGTTTAAATCGTAGAAAATGCGCATGTGGAGCATGGCAGCTTACTAGAATTTTTTGTAGACATGCAATCAGGGTCATGAATGCAAATAGACTTGATCCTCATAGTTTTGTAAGCCATTAGTATTCTGTCAAGTACTATAAAGCCACATACAACAGCAACATAGCTCCAATTGTTGTGGCTAGACATGGAAAACCTACCTTTGATTTTTCCACCACCATTAAAAAGAGGAGTGGGTAGGCCAAGCAGAAACAGGAGGAGGGCGAGCAAGTTAAGGGAAAAAGAATTAGACAGTAAGTTGCAAAAACTGTGGCCATTTTGGTCACAACAAAAGGACTTATAAGGGGAGACCAACTGGTAAGGAGAAGATGACAACCGCTACAATTGTGACCAAGAACAAGAAGCAAGAGACCAATCAATGTCTACCTCACAAGGTGTTCCCAAGAAAGATAAAAAGAGTTAGTTGGTTTTAAGTCAAAATAGGAGCCAACCAGTCTGTCTATCACAAGCTTCAATTTGAGTTTAGTTAATTATTACTGATGTTTTATGTTCAGCTGTAGTACCAATTGATCATTTAAAAAAGCTTTATTTTGGTTTGGCAAAAATATTTTTAGTTTTGTTTTTGGTACTTTGTTAGTAAAGAAAGAATGGTATTGTTATTGTTGGTTTTTGCTACTTTGTTGGGAAACAAAGTTTGAAATTCTGTTGGTTACCAAACTTTGTAATGCATTTGGACATGCATAATTTAATGCATTTGAATAGCTTATTATTCTATCCATTTTTTTATTTTCTGAAAATATTTCCAATGTGTTATACAATGGCAATTTAAGACCATACATACATATAACGATTAAACTCGAAAAATATCGCAAACTGGAAAAAAAAAATCTTTATTGAGCTTACAAAATGATTAGACTACATATTAAAGGTGAAACTCAATTGAAACTCCAGTACTAAAAACCCAACATCCTTTACAACTGAAATTTAGAAGATGAGAAATACATTTTCAAACTAATAAGCCATAAAAACATAGGCTAAAATGAAAGTATGAGAGTTAGTCATTTTCTTTAAATAGGTAAATAATTTGGTGGGAACAAATTTAGGGGGAAAAGTAAAAAAAAAAAAAAAAAAAAAAAAAAAAAAAAGGAGGAGGGAAGCAAAATAAGGGGGCAATTAAGTAAAAAGCCTTACACAACTAACTCATCCTTAATCTCTAATTAACGGCGTCCTAACACTAGATACTAGTAACATAGTTTGATGATACCAAATGGAAGAAAGAAGAAAAACTGTGTGCCACTTGGAAAATTCAATAGTATTGTTAGGGCTGAGTAAAGGTCCGGTCTAGACCTGAAACTGGACCGGACAAGACCTGAATTTGGGCCGAACCGGACGTCGATTCCGGTCCAGGTCCAATAAAATTTGGGGTGCCGGTCTTCCGGTTCGGTCCGGTCCAAAATCGGGGTTTTCAGGTCCGAACCGCGGGACCTGAATAATTATTAAAAATATTTTTTTTCAAAAATTAATAACTAAAACTTGTAAAGTTGTAATGTAGTTGGAAGTATTTGAGTATTTTGATGTTTGTAACCGTTACTAATTATATTGTATGTCGTTAATTTGGATCCTACGTTATTATGTTTGAAGTTTAATTCTCTAAGATAAGTAACAACAGGTCCAACCGGTCCAACAGGTTTTTTATTAAAATTTTCAATTGAAAGAGCAAAAAATAAAAACAGGTATAACAGGTCCGGTCTAGGTCCAAATTTTTTTTAGATTTCGGTCCGCCCATCCAGCTGATCCCGGTCCGGTCCAGTTCTGGACCGGTGCTCAGCCCTAAGTACAGTGGTACCATTTGGAAATTTTCTACTGTATTTCATTTCATTTCAATTCAATACATAGGGATGGCAACGGATCTTGGACCCGCCCCAGATTCGTGGATCCAGATCCGTTTTCATAAATATGGATTTTCATATTTTTGACCCAATGGATCTGGGTCGGATATGGATCCTATCTAGAAAAAAAGGATCTGGATAAGGGTCTAATGATATCCAGTTGTGTTTACCCATTTTTCAAATAATATATAAATATTTTTATAAAAATGTATATGAAATACATATTATGGAGTACAAAAGGCAACATCACCTTTTAACTAAAACTTAAATTATTATGATTTTTCATTTGTCCAATTATATCTCTATAAATTATTATTTGAAACTTGAAAGAGACAAGTAATAGTGTTTGAACTTTTAATATTATATGATTGGATTAGTTGAATTTGATTTGAAATATCAAGTATAAGACTTGAATTTCTTTGTAGAAGTGACTATGCAAGTTAACTTGCTTGATTGTTGGAAAATTTTTATGAAAATTAGTATGACCCATTTTGAACCCGTTTTGGACCCAAATCCGTAGGATCCAGCGGATCTGGTTATGGATCCTTCCTTTCCATGCCCAACGGATCTTGGCGCGGATATGGATCCATGTCTGAAAAACGGATTTGGATATGGATCCATCTGGACCCTACCCAGATTCGACCCATTACCATCCCTATCAATACACTTAGAACAAACCCAAAAGATCATGACCTAAGGGGGTGTTTGGAATGTGGGAATTGGGGTGTGGGAATGAGATTTATAATACCGAATTGAACAAATCCCATGTTTGGCATTTGGGAATGGTATTAAATGGTGGGAATGGGAGTGGGATTAAAACCGCTCTATTCCCATCAAATTAAAATAATACCTAGTGAGGGTAGGAATTAAGGGGTTGGGAATTAAAAAGAATGTGAAATGACCATTTTGCCATTAATGAAAGAAAAGAAGATAAATATTTGTAAGGGTATGCTATTCATTTTTTATACTAATCAATATTACTATACTAAAACACAAGCGACTTAATGTGGAGTTGACATTTGTCACTCCCTCATTGGCTTGTGTTTTAGTAGTTTTACATCAATTTTTTTTTTAAAAAAAATCTAATTATATGGTAATATATATTAAAATATTTTGATTTTCTTTCCTATTAAAACTATTCTTTTGTATATTTATATTATATAAAGTAATGAACACTTATTATATGTCATTGAGCTCAAATTATGTAAAGTACGTAATACTATTACTCAATATACTTTGCATTTAAGAAAAAAACATTTTCAAAAATTTAAATGGCATAATTTTTGTAGTTATGATATGGTCATCAGATATTCCTTGAGATGTCATTAGAGTGAAGATCTTGATCAATTAAATAAATATAGATTTTACAGGTGGTGGACATGTAAATAAAATCAATATTCTATACTAAAAGGAACAAAAAATATTAATTTTTAATTATAAGGAACAAAATAAATAATTATTAATTTTAAAATAATGTTCCCTTATAACAAGGAACAAATTTTTAATTTTTAATTTTTAATAATTATGTTAATTTAATTATTTTTGGTACCCCATACAAAATTTAAAAAACAAGTAATTTATGATTTAGTTTTTTTTTATTGGCATTATTTTTTAGAATATTTTAGTAAAGTAGTTTCATGGCAATTTTGTCTAAATTTATTAAATTATTATTGCAGGGAATCTCAATAGTTTAATTTTATTAACATTATACGGGATCTCAATTATTAATGTGGGTCTCCGGTAAGACCGTCTTACGGTAAGACCATCAACTATTTATGGGTTTTCTTTAACTATTAAGTATATTGATTTAATTAATATATGTTTTTGTCTAACAACTTAGTGGTCTTACCAAATAAAACCATCTTATATAAGTTTTTGTACAATATTTAAAGTATACTATTATTGCACGGGATATCAATATTCTAAAGTTAGCTACTAATACAAGGATTTGATAGTTTAAATATCAAACTATTACATGGGATCTCAATGTTTTAAAGTTTGCTATTATTGCATAAGATTTTGATGATTTTGACGATTTTGTTAATTTAATTATTTTTGGTATCCCATGCAAAATTAAAAAAAAAAAAACAACTGATTCATGATTTAGTTTTTTAATTAATATTGATATTTTAGATTATTTTAGTAAAGTAGTTTGACGTCAATTTTGTCAAAATATAATACTATTGCACGAGACCTTAATAGTCCAATTTTATTACCATTATTACTATTATTGTACGGGGTACCATAATTTAAAGTTGGCTACTATTGCATATTTCAAATATAAATTTATTGCATAGGATCTTAATATTTTAACATTGGCTACTATTGCACGGGATTTTGATAGTTCAAATATAAACCTATGGCACAAGATCTCAATATTTTAAAGTTGGCTACTATTGCACATGATTTTGATGATTTTAGTAGAATATTTCAATATAACAAAAATAATTTGCTTTAATTAATAAGCTATACATTTTTTTATCATAATTTTATTTCTAATTTAATTAATATTAAACTTCTAAATCGTGCATCGTACGGGCATTATACTAGTTATCAATCTATTCCCAACAACATCCAAACAAGGTGATAGACATAATTTGATGAATTGCCGTTCATTTAGGCTTTGTTCTCTTCACGGGATTTGGCTGGAATGGAATGGAATGGAATGGATTGGATTGGAATGGAATGGAATGGAATGGATGGGATTAGAATGGATTAGAATGGATTGCCGGGATTAGAATGGATTGCCGGGATTAGAATGGATTAGAATGGATTGCCGGGATTATTATTATCATTAGTTATTAATATTTTGTAACAATGGTAATTATTTTTTAACATTGAGATTATTATTATTATTATTATTATTATTATTATTATTATTATTATTATTATTATTATCTCCAAATAAAAAAAATTGCATGTTGATTTCAGCTTAATTTCAGTTTGATGCCACAAATGGAAGAAACGTATCAATTGGCTATAATTGTGACAACATGCACTTTACATAATTTCATTCGATTAGACAAGTTAGGGATTCCAATTTCTCATGGTCCCCAAAATATTGAACGTGTAGCTGATTTAGATTTCACTAATCCGACACGAACAATGTTAATGCGAGACATTCGTGCAAATATTGCAGATGAAATATGGCAAGATGTGTGTGCTGGAAATATGAGGTTCCAAGATGATGATGATATAGAGGAGGAAGAAATATACGAGGATAATTGAAGCACTTCTTTATCTATTTGTAAGGATATTGTACGTATCTACAGTAAATTATTATGTAACAAAAATGTAGTAAAAAAAAAAAAACAAATTTGTTATGATCATTATTGTGTCGTCAAGATTTAAATTTTCAAGAATTTAATTTTAATTAAGATTTAAATTTTCAAGAATATATTGTCGGGATTAGAATGGATTGCCGGGATTAGAATGGATTAGAATGGATTGCCGGGATTAGAATGGATTAGAATGGATTGCCAGGATTAGAATGGATTAAAATAGATTGCCGGGATTAGAATGGATTGGAATGGATAACCCGGGAATGAAATGAATTGAAATGAATCGGAATTGTAATCCCGTAAAGAGAACAGAGCCTAATTCCCAATTTCACCTTATAATCCTCAAACTCGCACCTCCATATGCCGAACGGCTCGTAATAGACAGGTCTAGTCCGTAATCCATAAACCAATAAGCAATTAAGTAACACGTCAGGCTAGCAATCCAACACGCAACATTATGCAATACTACAATTACTATAGTCCATAGATAAGGTAGTTTGGGTTAAGGATTCAAACAATCTAATCCAATCCCACGGGAAATCAATTAAAAAAAATAAATAAACAAATCATTTCGTCACTACCTCTTTCAGGCGACGCATTTTCCACTTTGTGATACGACTCTCCGTTTTTTCCGACCACCACATCTCCGTTCCTACTTCTAGGTGAATTTTCGTTTTTTCTACTTCTTGGGTTTCTTCGAAATTTTGATTTATTAATTTTTTTTTTGTTATTTAGCCCTGAATTGTATATCTTGTTAATTTAAATTTGTTATGGTTTAGTACATTAAAATTTGTTGGTTTAATTTCCTGTTCATTGTTATTCACTTATTCTTCCTGAATTAAAATGAATTCAATTTCATTAAATCAATGAGTATTGGTTGTGTTCATTACATTCTTTTTTCTCCCTTCATTTCTAATTGTTCTTTTAAGTACGTTTACAAGAAGGTTGAAATTTTTTTGACATGAAGATCTTCTCTATGGTATATACCATAAAATATATTTATACGGGATCTTGAAGTTTAAGTATGCGCATTGAAAATTGTTTTTATAATTTTTTGGATTACAAACTAATCCCGAAACCTTTTTTATATTCAGGTTATTAATAATTGATAGTGACCCACTATTTCGGAAATCTTGAATCTGCCACCGTCGAGAAACACTTGTTGCATAATCTTCCTGACTTTTCCAGAAGATTGAAACTTGACTTGACTCAAACATTTATCAATCCTTTTTTTTATTTGCAATAACAAAAAAAATAATAATAATAAACAATAAACAATGCTGAAGACCCTAAGTTGTTCCTCTGCACCATCTCTACCACTCCTCTTCAAATTCAACAAATCATCTTCATCTTCGTCTTCATCTTTCTGTCGCTGTCTGTCTTTTCCTTTCACAAAATCATCGACAGCAGCAGCAGCAGCAGCATCTCCATCTGTTTCTCTATTAAGCTTCAAAAATCCAATGAATAATCTTCTCGGGAAATTAGGTTTTGCGTCAAGAAATCCAGAAACTACGTTGGAGGATAAGGATTCCTCCTCGATTGCTCAAGGGCCGGATGATGATTTACCCGCCCCCGGTCAGCAGTTTGCTCAGTTTGGTGCAGGTTGCTTCTGGGGAGTAGAATTGGCATTTCAAAGGGTACCTGGGGTTACCCGTACTGAGGTGGGTTATACACAGGGGCTCACTCACAATCCTACTTATGAAGATATATGTACCGGGATGACCAACCACTCTGAAGTTGTTAGAGTGCAGTATGATCCTAAGCTTTGCAATTATGATCATCTTCTTGATGTTTTTTGGGATAGACATGATCCTACTACCCTTAATCGTCAAGTACGTTCCTGTTTATGAACTTTTACAATATAACTTTCATGTTTTTGACTGCCTTAATCATGAATTTGGACTTAATTGTGTATACCTAATGCTTGCAGGATATTCATATATAGTATTCAGAATGAAATTTTATCTCAAACAATTTTTAAATTTTCGTGAAGTGTGCTCATATGATTATTTTCCCCTTTAAATTGAATATTGTCTGAAAGGCGTATTGGGTCCTGGCTAAACTAAATATTGGGTTTTGGGAAAACTTTTATAACCCTTAATGTTGGGTCATGGCACAAACTTTATGATTTATATCCCCGTTATTGACTGGCTAGTATTATGTTGAGTTGTTACAATGATTTAATATTTACATGGTTTATACTTTATACTGTTAAAGTATTCAGTAGGAATTAAAATTTTGAATTTAGTAAAGGTCAATTGAATTTTGTTCTATATTACTTGTAATAATTTGCATTTGAGATTGTGAATTATGTGCTTATTTTTTGGTTATAAGGGTCATGCATTGTTGTGGATTTACGATTAAATAAAAAGGTGATGAAATTCTACCCAAACCCGACAACAAAATAATATGACCCAATTCGAACTAGCCTGTTCGACAGGCTTACTTTTCAACATATCAATGTGGCCTATGCGGCTTCATATCGGTTACTTTGGGCCTGGTCTTTGGTCTTATAATTTCATTGAATTTTTGTCTTAGTGGGCATTATTGATATTTTGAGACAATGTTGCCTTCCTTTCTTAATGTTTTCCAAGTTCAAACTGTATCACTTTCTGATTAATTGAGATATAGTATTATAGTGCTTGAGTGCTTTATTACCCCCATGAGCCACAAACTTTGTATTTCAATATGAGTGCAAATTAATTTCTTCTTGATGCTCTTCTTCCTCTAGTTTCTTTGTTGTTTCGATCACTGGTTTCTGTCTCTGCCTTTGAGATAGGCCTTAATCAATTTGACAGTTTCCACCTTTTTCATTTCTCTTATTTTAGAACATCAAATTTTTAAAAAATTTCCTCTTGAGTTTGAGGAAGTGAAGTGAATATGGGGCGTATAAAGACTGCAATCTTTTTATTTTTTATTTTTTTTTCCCTTGCTTGTTTTGGTATGGAAATGCATGAATATTAAGGTTATCTTTTTCCATAGTTGGGGTTGGAACTTGAGTGGGATGGTTTTGGATTACTGATGAACTGCTTCTGACAGTTTGATGGCCTTTGTATTAGGGGAATGATGTAGGAACTCAGTATAGATCAGGAATATATTTCTATACACCTGAGCAAGAGCAAGCTGCAATCGAATCAAGGGACCGTCACCAGAAGCTTCTGAACAGGAAGATCATGACTGAGATTCTGCCAGCAAAGAAGTTCTACAGAGCTGAAGAGTACCACCAGCAGTATCTTGCCAAGGGAGGACGCTTTGGTTTCAAACAATCCACTGAGAAAGGGTGCAATGACCCTATCCGGTGTTACGGTTGATCTCTGTCAAGCCTTGGGTACTCTATCACAAGTGCTGTGAAGCTGTATTATAGGTTAAATTAAGTTTACAGTTGTGTCCATAACTTTTCTAGTATTCATGTTTTCCTGGTGTGAGAATGTGAGAATATCCTGCATGTATGAGTTGATAAATTAATAGCTGGATTGTAATGCTACGTCTTTTATTTTACTTCAGACAGTTTTTGCTGATGTGGATGCTTACTTTTGCTGATGGATTTAGAGAAAGAAGTACTTCATGTTTTTCTATGGACATGCAGGGATGTATAAATTTATTGTCTATAATGCTTGATGCTTACATAGTTATATTGTAATCTGTTGTGTCAAAAAGTAGTGCTAAAAACAGCTCTGTTGTTTTCTGTATTTCATTGAAATCCTCCAGTCAATTTGAAAAAGGTTGTATGAATTTCAGGAGATGTCATATTCATGTCAATTAGGGGTGTGTTCGGTAAGAGTTTTTGGGGTAGCTTTAAGCTTTTAAACTTGGTCAAAAAGCTATCCTAAAAAATTATTAGTGCTTGGTGAGATTGCTTTTGGAGGTACGTAGTTTTTGAACTAGTTTTTGTAAACAACTTAAAAAGATAGTGTTGAGGAAAAGCGATCAACTTGAGATTTTATTTTTATTTTTTGTCAAATAATTACCTTTTTTTTTTTAATTAAACAACTTGATTTTTTTTTACTTAGTATTTACTGTTGCACTTCATAATTATATTAGAATAATTCGCCTTCTGATCCACTTTTTCGACTATTAGAAAAGTATCCTAGTTTCATAATTTCACTTGAACTTCTGAATGTTAACACTATTTCATAAGGTCAAGTTGCCACATGAAGTACAAAAATGAAGGCCATAATAGTATAGCTGATTCTCTACGGTTAGCTCGATGATAACACAAATATATTATTAACAACCAACAGCTATGATTACTCATGAGCTAACAGCCAACATATGAAAAGCGAAAAACATACACAAAAATGGATGCAAGAATTCCATACAAGTTTATCTTCTAATTTTTATTGAGACCATTTAAAAAGTTACTCGGTCCTAAATTCTAATTGCTTTAATACCTCAATTTCTGTTTGGAAAATGTACATTTAGCATCAGGGACACTCACACCACCTTTAGCATTTACTGATAGTGGCATACCACATATGCGAGCTCAATTAAGTTCAAACTTGCATCAATGACGGTTTCCCTCCATGTTGGTAAATGTCGAGCTAGAAAAATCTAAAAAAAAGAAAAATTAGCATGAAATGTTTGTGAAAATGTTTATTGATGCATAGGTACTAAATGGAGCAAGAATAAGATATCTCTACCCTAAATTCCTTGCAACAACCACAAGCTTCACTCATTCTAGATCACTCCCTAGCCTACTAATATGATTCATTGCCATCGTTGGAAAGTAGGAGTAGGGTTGTCCGCGGTCTAAGTTCAGAGTGGCCCAGGACTGGTTGGACCGCAAAATCGAAATCCCGAATCTCTTGGATTGGGGACTAGGCTAGACCACACCGAACCTGTTGAACCTGAATTTTGTCAAAATTTTTCTAAAATTTTTTTTATTACTTACTAAAAAACATTATTTCCATTTTATACATATAATTAGTGCAACATAAGATATATAATAATATATATATATATATATATATATAAATAAATTTAATATTCTAACTAAGAAATACCTTTATATATATTAAACCTTTTCAATAAAAAAATATTAATTGTATCAAGGAAACTGGTCCAACCAGTTCGGACCTAAATTTTAGACCGGACCAGAAATCCGGAATCATAAATTTTCGCAAACCAAAGGTTGGGGAAAAATCACTAAATCGGTCTAATTTTCGGTTCGAACTAGATTATGCACATCCCTATCGTAGTAGTAGGATGAGGTTCAAATGAATGAAGAAATCTTTTAATTAAGCCAAAAGCCAACACATTATTAATGGGAGACTTTTTTTTTACTACCCCGTAAATTGATAAAATCAAAAATTACCAATGTAGATTATAATGAAAATCGAGGAATGAGTCAATTTTGACAACAACAAATTAGGTTTAAAGTCATGAGCGTGAATGTATGGTACTTTTGTTAGTTTGTAAAATATTTTCTCCAATAATTGTTTTTCCATTTTATATTATTAAGCATGGTGTAAAATTTTAAAATTTCAAATTTATGGGTGGGAAACCATTTTCTACTTTATTGAAAATATTTTCCCCCAAACTGAGCCGTAGCAAAAGCATGTATGGATGTGTCTGCTGATAAGCAAAGACCCTATAAGATATAAAAATGTGTGTTTGGATGGACCTTCAAGTTAAGATTCGTATACAAGTGAGCCGAAGGAAGTATCTCTAAAAAAAAAAAAACCTAAGGAATTTTTGGAGGAGAGTGTTTGTTCTCCATTTCTCCCATCTTAGAAAAATCAGATCTCGCGGAGGTTAATTAATTGTAATTATGTTGAGACTTGAGATGTTCAACTTAGGGGTGTTAATGAGATGAGACAGGTCGTGAGTTACTCGCGAGCTACTCAGTCAAAGCTCGGTCAACACTCGACTCGAATAAGCTTGGCTCGAGTTCGAGCTTGACTCGGGGTTCTAACGAGTCGAGTCGAGCAAGCCCCTACTCGACTCGAAAAGCTCGTGAGTAGCTCGATATATAATTATATATAAGTAATGTTTTTTAATGTATCCCAAACAAATTTTAAAAATTATACCCTTAATGGCTTAAGTTCTTATGTGTTGATTTAGCCGTTCATTTATTTCCATCTCAACCGTAAGCTAATAAATAAAACTTAAAAAATAAAAAATTGTTCTAAATTTCTTAAAATTGTAAAATATTTATTTAGCACATAGCTACATAAATTTGGAAGTTTTTAAGATAATTATGTAATCTTTTGTTTCTATTAGTTACTTCTAAAGACAATTATGATAAATTTATTTTCAGGTTACTCATTATTATGAATTTGAGCTTCATTCGATTCGAGCTCGAGCTCGAGCTGAGCTCACCTTGCGTCCTACCGAGTCGAGTTCGAGCTCCATTTTAAAAGCTCGCGAGCTTTCGAGCTCGAGTCGAGCTAGAGTTTTAAGTTTCGAATTCGAGTCGAGCTCAATGATACTCGAGCTCGACTTGCATCATTAACACCCCTAGTTCAATTGTTAAGGAAAATCTATTCTGTTCTTAACACATACTCTCTTGGTATTTTTTCTATTTACTTGCTACATTGGCAAATGTATAAAAGCAAACCACAACTATTGTCTATGAGGAGAAAAAGTGAGATATTTATTGAGAATTAGATATTTACTTGCTACAATTACCTGTGCGATGCATGGTTTTTTAGAACGACAAAATGATAAAAACAGCATAAGGATGAAAATTTCTAATAGAGGTCATTTTTTGTATTGAAAAAAATATACTACCTCCATTTCCAATTAGTTGTAACAATTGAATATTTTATATCTCACAAAGAATGCTCAATTGTTGCAACTAATTGAAAACGGAGATAGTATATAAAAATGTGTACGATTCTGTTACTGATAGAACTTCTGTCTGAACTGGACCTGCGAACGCTCCTCGAGAATCGAGATCTGACCTGCAAAACAAACAGAGTATGACTAACCCGGGGGTTTTTCCCGGGAACGCCCCTCCGATGCTTAAGTCAGCAAGTTGGAAGAATCGATCTGAATTTTAGGGAATTTGTCAGAAATGGCAGGAAAAGCGTACCTTCAAATGAGGAAATCGTACTATATTTATAGTAAGAAAGTACAGTTGTAAGGCTTTCTGGATTGTGACAAGTGTCATAATCTGGCATCCCTAACAAAGGGAGTATCTATATGGGCTTTCGTCTTGGTTAGGGGTAAAATAGTACTTTCCCATCGTCTTGGGCCTGAGTCCTGAACCTGGCCCAAACAATTAGCCCCATGCCTGACGTGGGATCCGATATCCGGTGAGGATGGCATGTCAGGCGTAATCTCGACAGACGAACACATGATAAAGAGTGAACAAAGAGGGCTTGACCCTGTTGAATGAGGAAGGCATTCCTCCTCAGCCATGTGACTGAGGAGGTGTAGGGGGCCCGTATTTTAGGGTCCCAAATTTTTTGGTCACCTTTCCTAAACCGTCCGTAGGTCGAGTTAGACCTAAAAAATTGGTTTAAGGAAAGGTGAAATGAATTAATTAGACCTTTTTTCAACTGAAATAGAGCGCTGGAACATGTACCACGCTACAGGCGTAGCGCTACAAGGTTTCTCACGCTGACCCTGCAGCGTTACAAGTTCTGTGACGCTACAGTGTCAGCGCAGGAAGGTTTGTAACGCTACGAAGGTAGCGTAGTTAACTTCCCAGTGCTGCTCTTTTTTTTCCCTTTTTTCCTTTCTTCCTTCTTTTCAACAGAAATGGAGCGCTGGAACTTGTACCACGCTACAGGCGTAGCGCTACAAGGTTTCCCACGTTGACCCTGCAACGTTACAAGTTCTGTGACACTATAGTGTCAGCGCGAGAAGGTTTGTAACGCTACGAAGGTAGCGTGGTTAACTTTCCAGCGCTGCTCCTTTTTTTCTTTTAAACCCAATTTTAAATCATTTCATTTGGGAGAAACTTCAATATCGATACCAAACATGCTAATAAGAAGTCGCCAATGAGTTTTAGGAACTAAACTGATAAACCCTGTATTTAGATTAGATACGAATGGGACTCGAATAAGGGACGTTTGTCTAAATTGCACGGAAATCCTCTCCGATCCCATGGGGATGACTCCAAGTTGTGGTCGAGCGAACCAAAGATTTGACTCGGGGGCGAAGGTACTAACATGACGGAGTGCGTCGGGTTAGCCCATAGGCGACCATTACTAGTTTCCTCTTAACCATACAGAAATTACATTTAGAATTACACAAAATTATCAATTTACAAAATTAACAAAAAAAAGCATTAAATTGTTAGTGATAACACAAAAAACTAATTAATTTAACTCAAACCGTTATTAAAATTGATTTAGGGAGCCTAACATGATTATATTTGTCCGAAAGAATTATCTTGATTAAGCGTTGCAAACAATCAATTTAAGTCCTTTAACAATAATAAGGTGATAAAGCAGTAAATAAATAATGAAACGACAACTTAAAAGTCCATAAACATGATTTTTAGGGCGCTAAGGAAACACACCACTTCTCCTTTGAAGATTGTTTTCGTCGAGTATTAATTTGGGTGGAGTTTCGAATTATTGTTTCGATATTATTAAAATTTGTAGCCACTTTTTAGTAAAATAAATAGTAAATAAATAATAAATAATTATTATAAAAAAAATAAGGTTGTTAAAAGCAATAATCGGATTAAGTAAGTATGAGCGAGAGAGTGAGTAAAAACAAAGGTGTTGAGAAATGAAGGAAATGAAGGTTTTTATAACAGCGTGGGAACTCTAATCACGCTGGCCTACTAGCGCGATACGCCGAATCACGCTGGCCCATTAGCGCAGGAAACCCTACAACGCTAATAGGGTAGCGCTGTTAACTTAGTCACGCTGAGCTGTCAACGTAACTAAATTAAGCGCGCTGCATAATTTTTTTTTTTTTGAAAGATTTTTTTTATTTTTTATTTTTATTTTTTATTTTTTATTTTTATTTATTATTATTATTATCATTTTATTTTATTCATTTATTTAAAATAAAAGAGGCGTTGGGATAAAAAAGTTCGTTAAATAAGAACGGAAATTTTATAATATCCGAGATTTATTTTTATGCCCAAGTATACTCGATTATCCAATCTTCTAGAAAAATGGGTTTTTTAATCATCATAGAGTCCTTCCGCGGGACAGGGGGACTAAATTAGGTGTCCACAAGAGGTTCATACTCCTTTCCTTCCTTGCTGACTAAGGAAGGTAATCCTCCTCAGCTATGTGACTGAGGAGGTGTGACTGAGTTGCCAATACTCTTTCCCTTGCTGGCTCGCTGAGGGAGGTGTCCCTCTTCAGCTACATGACTGAGGAGGTCAATACTTAGTTCCACCCTTGTTGACTGAGGAAGGTATCTAGGGATGGTAGTTCAGGCCGAGTCCGACACTACTCCGCTCCGATCCGAGGAAAAAATCCGCCCTAAAATAATCCGTTTCCGACTCCGCCAAAAAAATCCGACTCCAAGTTTAAGTCGGAGTCGGATGCTAAAAATAATCCGAGTTATCCGACAATCAATCCGACTCTGCCGGATCTCCGACTTCGCCTTTTATTTATCTACTTATTAGGTATAATAATAATAATAATTATCATTTATTTAATTGTCATTATCATTATTACTATTTCTACTATACTAATACTACTATATTTTATGGGTTAATGTAACTAATTATACACATATATGGCCGCTACAAAATGGTTATCAACTTATCATTAGAGATGGCAATCACTCCGCTCCGACTCCGACTGCCTCCGCTTAAATCTGAGGGAAAAAAATCCGCTTCGACTCCGCCACGAAAAAATCCGCCTCCAACTCTGTTTAAATAATCCGACTACAATCGGAGTTGGATCATACATAATCCGATCCGACTCTGACCCGTTGCCATCCCTAAAGGTATCCCTCCTCCGTTATGTGACTGAGGGGGTATATACTTAGTTCCTCCCTTGTTGACTGAGGAAGGTATCCCTCCTCAGTTATGTGACTGAGGGGGCATATACTTAGTTCCTCCCTTGTTGACTGAGGAAGGTGTCCCTCCTCAGCTATGTGACTGAGGAGGTCAATACTTGTTTC
The DNA here is from genome assembly GCA_016808085.1 of Suaeda aralocaspica. NCBI lineage: Eukaryota > Viridiplantae > Streptophyta > Magnoliopsida > Caryophyllales > Amaranthaceae > Suaeda > Suaeda aralocaspica. The sequence goes on from PYUH01000274.1 coordinate 253,524, forward strand.
TCCCTTTTATTCCTAATGACTGGGGAGGATTCTCTTAACAGTTGTGACCAAGGAAGATAGTACTCATCTGAGACCTAGGGTGTTTCAAAATAACTGATGCACTTCAATACACTTGCCCACATATCCTACTTACCTGATATGTCCCAGTTCATGACCGAGGATGGTGTCATCGGCCCGAGGCCGAGAGAGTCTGTTGTGCCCGAGGGGCTAATAAGCCCCATTCCTCTCTACATCATTTGGAATTTCTTAAAATCAACATCACAACCCCTCGGTCGTGTGGTAAGCCCCATTCATGATCGAGGAGGTTCCCAATTATCCGAGGCCGAGGGAGTCTGCTTTCCGAGGGGCTAATAAACCCTATTCCTCTCCACATGGAATTTCTTGAAATCAACATCACAACCCCTCAGTCGTGTGGTAAGCCCCATTCATGACTGAGGAGGTCCCCAATTATCCGAGGCCGAGGGAGTATGCTTCCCGAGGGGCTAATAAGCCCTATTCCTCTCCACATCACTTGGAGTTTCTTGAAATCATATCACAGCCCCTCGGTCGTGTGGTAAGCCCCATTCATGATCGAGGAGGTTCCCAATTATCCGAGGCCGAGGGAGTCTGCTTTCCGAGGGGCTAATAAGCCCTATTCCTCTCCACATGGAATTTCTTGAAATCAACATCACAGCCCCTCAGTCGTGTGGTAAGCCCCATTCATGACTGAGGAGGACCCCAATTATCCGAGGCCGAGGGAGTATGCTTCCCGAGGGGCTAATAAGCCCTATTCCTCTCCACACCACTTAGAGTTTCTTGAAATCATATCACAACCCCTCGGTCGTGTGGTAAGCCCCATTCATGACCGAGGAGGACCCCAATTATCCGAGGCCGAGGGAGCCTGCTTCCCTAGGGGCTAATAAGCCCTTGATCATTCCAAAATGTGGTACTCTTGAAGCCTTTCTCTTTGTTCCTTGGTCATGTGGTAAGCCTCATCTATGACTAAGGATGACCATACTCGCCAAGGCCGAGGACATCTTCCATGCCCTAGGGGCTAATGAGCCCCTGCTCATTCCAACACTTGGAATTCTTGAAGCCTTTGACTCTGTTCCTCGGTCATGTGGTAATCCCCATTCATGACCGAGGATGATCAGACCCGCCAAGGCCGAGGACATCTTCCATGCCCGAGGGGCTAATGAGCCCTTGCTCATTCCAACACATGAAATTTTTGTAGTCATGGTCTATGTTTCTCGGTAATGTGGTAAGCCCCATTCATGACCGAGGATGATCAGACCCGCCAAGGCCGAGGACATCTTCAATGCCCGAGGGGCTAATGAGCCCCTACCCATTCCAATACTTGGAATCTTTAAAGTCATGGTCTATGTTCCTCGGTCGTCATGTGGTAAGCCCCATTCATGATCGAGGATGACCAGATGCCCTGGCCGTCTCACCCTTGCCGAACGAGGATGACGCCTATCTCTAGGTCTTTTAACTCGGGTTGAGCTCACCGGGTCCCTAAATGCGGATCCCTCGAGCTTATATAGATGGTCATTCATCTAACCAGACGAGTCATCGCGTCATTTTTGCGGTGATTGACTTTTTGGGATTTTTGTCAGTACCTGGTAATTCTGACAGTCAAAGGTTAGGGTTTCCATACTTTGTACTTTTTCCCTCCAAATAATTAGGGTTACCGTTTCAAATTCCTCAGTTTCATCTTTATCGAGGTAAGTGACTTTTCATTTTCCTCAGTTTCACCTTTATCGAGGTAAGTGACTTTTCATCTTCCAACACTTGCTATATATGAGTGTTTTACCCCCCTTCATTTTTACCTCACTTGTAAAAATTTTCTAAGATTTGTAAGTTTTCTAGAGAGAGAAACTACTCCTGAAGGTTCAGCGTATTGTTGTTCGAGTCCTCGAGGTTTTTTCGTCTTCTATCATCCCGACTGACCAATTAAGGTATGCCACTTTGACTGACCCTTCTTTACTTTTTCCTTTTAACAAACTACCCTTCGGGAATAGGTTTTGTATAGTCATCCCCAACTGCCCGAGGGCTCTTCTTTTTATTAGCAATGTTTGTAGCTTCATTGGCCGACCTGAGGGGGGTTAGGGATTTAGTTAATAACAGGGTTCCCAAGGGGATACCCTTCGACCCTCCCTCTCCTGAGAGCGTTTCTTCCGAGGGGGAGGAGAGATTTATAAATAATCCTTGGATAATTTCTGTTGCGTTTCGTAATAGTCTTTTTGGTTATCATGACTCTTATTTAGACAGAGTGGTGACCATGGCTGACCGAGGAGAGAGTTCGAGTGTCAATTCCCCCACTCCCGAGGAGGTAAGACAAATTCCCCTAGGACCGGGCGACATATAACTTTCCACCCATGCTCAGAGGTATCTAGGGTCGAACGGGGTCCAAGAGACCCAGGGTAAATATAACTTTAAGAATGGTTACGCTGTAATTAACCCATAACACTTGTATACTGTACAGAACCCGACCCCTGGGGCCTTAGCCGTATATGAACTATACCTAAAAAAAGGCCTCAGATTCCCATTGCACCCCTTTTCGGCCAAGCTCCTTGGTACATATAACCTAGCTCTTTGCCAACTGATGCCTAACGCCCTTTCTAGTATTTTCATCTTCATTTCCATGTGTAGCCTTCTAAGTGTTGCCCCTAGTATTAGATTGTGGCGCAACATTGATAAGCTTGTACATATTTCTGGCAAGGAGTATGCACAAAAATGGTATACGTTCCACTCTCGAGGAGGATATCGCCTAAATGGCGGTCTTCCCTCGAGCAACAAAAGCTTTAGATCCAATTATTTGTTTGTATATAACACTGACCCGAATGGATGGCCTTTCCCGACGGCTCCGACACCCGAGGGTCCCGATTTTGGTTTAAATAACAATGTAAAAAGAATGACCGAGGAGGAAGCGATCATGGCCATTTACTTTGAAACTGTTGAGAAAAAGATCGATGGCGTGAAGGTCATAAGGCCCCGATTTACTCTGCCTGACAAGACCTGCCTCGAGAATGAGTTCTTCCTATGTTATGTTGGTCTAAGTCACCTTTTCCCGAGGGGTAGGAACAGCTTTTATTCTTGTTTATTGTTACTTCTGTCATGGGATATTTCTAACTTTTGTTCTTGCTGACAGAGAGAGTGAAGGCCGATTTGCCGAAAAGGATGGCTAGTATTGTTGATGTTGCTGACCTGAGGAGGAAGCGGATGGCCGAGAGGCTAGCCCAAGGAAAGCTGAAGACTCTCCCTCCACCTCCGGTATGACCGCTTTTAGTTTCCTTCTTATTTTTCTTTTCAAGTACATATATTTTAACTTTTACTATAGAACCCGAACCCGACGAACGTTAAACGCAAAAGATCTCCTCGGGCGTCGGGAGAACCTCAGTCCCGAAGGCAGCAGTCTGATCCTCAGACTCTAAAAGAGATCGAGGAATTGGGACTCTCTCAGGGATCCGAGGCTGACGCGGTCCCTGAGGCTCTTAAGGTTATAGGGGTTTCCAATCCGAGGGACCTCGAATTGGCTTATCAGGAGGACTCTGTCATTCATCGTCGTCCTCCTCCAGCTGGATCAGACAAGGTTTTACAGACTTGTCTGCCAGTGAGAGGAGGTCGAGGGCGAGGAAGTCTCTCATGGAGCTTTCGACCCCGAAGGATGAGGCTGCGCTGAAAGCCAAGGGTCCTGATCAGGCTGACAATATCCTTTCCTTATGGTTGGATGTAAGTGTTCTTGTCTTTTCACCCTTTGCTTTTGTTTAATTGCCTTCATATACTGACTATTTATAATAGGTTTCTGTAAGGATGAGTGTTATGGCCGAATAATTCAAAAAGGCCATGACCAGCAATGTTGGCCAGCTGAAGGATCAAGTCAAGAAGCTCGAGGGGGAGCAGTATGAGGCCTTAAAAGGGAAGAGGGAGGCCGAGGAGAAGCTCAAGAAGCTGAATGCTGAGCACGACACTACCCTTTCAACCCTCAAGGAGCAGACAGATAAAATTGTTTCTCTTTAGAGCAAGATAAAAAAGTTGCGCTCGATGAAGGCCAAGGTGGAGGCTGCCTTGGCAAAGAAGACTGATGAGTTAAACAAGAATTATGCCGTCCTGATAGAGGAGTGGAAGGCTTCTGTTGCTGGCAAGGACTACGCTTCTTCTGTAGGTCTTGCCTCCTATGGCCATGGGGAAGCTGACGCCCTCAGAAGAGTGGCTCAAATTGTGGAGAAGGATGACCCCGACCTTTGGCAGCGCATCCAAGAGACTTATAACAAGATGATGGATGATGAGAAAAACGAGATGATTGCTGCCGACTTCGATGCTCCAGTAGGGGGAGCTGAAGCTGGAGGGGTTGGGAATCCTGGCTCCAAGGGCAAGTCACCTATGGCCGAGGCTGGGGGTTCCCACGAGCGTAGAAAGAAAAGGGATCAAGACCGAGGGACCCCTGAAGACTCCAGCCCTAACTCTTAGCTTTCCTTCTCAGCTTTCTTGTATTTGATTTTAAGTTTTTAGAATTGACTGGTTGTAATATAACAATATTTTTATGAGTTTGAAACATAACTCTTTTTATGAAGATATCTTTCATATATTGTCCACTTTTTGCTTCAATGCCTTTTTTGATTTCCTTTGAATGTTTTATTATTTTCGATATCATAATTGCTTGTTCAGGAACTCTAGTGTCTGAGGCCGACACATGCGAGCTTATCTGCCTTACTCTTTTGTTCAGGGGACTCTATTGTCCGAGGAGGACACATGCGAGTTCTTTTTATCCGTTCATTACTCTATGATGGCATACACGAATTTTCTCTAAAACTATTGCCCGAGGGCACATGCGATTTAACATCAGTTAACAGAGGATTTGTATTAATTCCAGGGCGTTGCTTACATTGATAAAGTTTAACTTACAATAAACACTTGCTTATTACATGGAACTAACTTGCCCCTAACTATATCAATGTAAGAGTAGACTCCATCACACATGGTATTTTCTTAAGTTATCTGCGTTCCAAGGTCGTGTGAGTGGTTTCCCATCTTCATCAGCCAGCCTGAAGGTGCCGGGTCTGACGACCTCTGTCACTTTGTATGGGCCTTCCCAATTCGGTTGAAGCTTGCCCATTGTTGGTGCTCGGCCAGTGGTTTCAAATTTCCTTAGAACCTAATCACCTAACTTGATATCCCGAGGGAGGACACGTTTGTTGAAGTATCTTGTGATCCTTTTCTTATATATTATAGACTTCAACAAAGCGTTTCCCCAAGTCTCAGGTAGTAGGTCGAGGTCAACTGCCTTTTGTGCCTCATTCTTGTCATAATCATAAAAGGTAATGCGGGCTGAGGGAATGCCAACCTCAACTGGGAGAACGGCCTCCCTGCCATAGACTAAGTTAAAGGGGATGTGTCCAGTAGCCTCTTTGACTGTTGTCCTGGCCGACCATAGTATGCCGGGAAGTTCATCCACCCAGGATCCTTTGGCACCTTCCACCTGTTTCTTGATGCCACTGATTATGACTTTGTTGGCGGCTTCCGCCTGGCCATTAGTCTGAGGACGTCCAATGGCCGAGAACCTTTTTTATATACCAAAGCGGGAACAATATTCTTTGGTTGGCTTGTTGTCGAATTGTCGGCCATTATCAGACAGGAGTGTTCTGGGGACGCCGAAACTCGTGATTATGTTCTTCCAAATGAAGCTTTTTACTTGTTTATCACTGACCGTGGTTAATGGTTCAACTTCAACCCAGTTTGTGAAGTAGTCTACTGCAACTATGAGGAACTTCCCTTGTCCCGATGCTGGGGGAAAGGGGCCGAGGAGGTCCATTCCCCATCGGTCGAAAGGTAGTGTTGGCAGTATGGTGGTTAGGTCCTGAGTTGGTCTCCTTGGGATGTCAGAGTAGAATTGGCACTGTTTGCACTTTTGCATCAGTGCAATGGCATCTTGCTTCAGTGTTGGCCAATAATACCCGGATCGAAGAGCTTTCCCCGCGATAGTCCTTGCTCCTTGGTGAGCCCCGCATGCCCTCTAATGTATCTCTCTCACCACATAATCACCCTCCTCAGGGGTTATACATTTCAATAAGGGGTGGGTGAATGATTTTTTGTACAAGTGACCATCATGGAAGAGGAACCACTTGGAGGCTTGTTTGATCCTTTCAGTATCTCGTGTGTCGTCGGGAAGCTTGCCATCTTCCAAATACTCGACCAGGGGTTGCTGCCAGCTTTCCCCTCTATCTAGAATGTTAAAAGATTTTGGTTCATTGATGATGGGCTCCCTCAAGACTTCCCAACTGATCGTTCGAGGGCTCATCCACTCGGCTGAGCTGGCGAGCCTAGCTAAGGCATCGGCCTGTTGGTTCTCAGACCGAGGGATGTGTCGTATCTCAAATTTCTTCATATTTTGGCTTCAACCCTGGACTTTCTGGAGGTACATCTGCATTCCATCTTCCTTAGCCTCAAACTCGTCATTGACTTGCCCGACGATCAGTTGTAAGTCTGAGTTAACAATGACCGAGTGGGCTCCCGCGGCTTGACACATTTGGAGGCCGAGGAGTAGGGCTTCGTACTCGGCCTCGTTGTTGGATGTTGTGAAGGCGAACTTTACTGCATATTCCAACCGATCACCTTTATCAGTTTTGATTAGTATGCCTGCCCCACTCCCTGTCCGGGTGGCTGATCAGTCAACAAAGAGCTCCCATGGATGGGAGTCATCGGGGGAGGCAGGTCGGTTGGTGCACTTTACTATGAAGTCGGCGAGGGCCTGTGCTTTAATGGATATTTGTGGTTCGTACTGTAGGCCGTAGTCCGATAGTTGATGCCTCCATTCAGTCATTCTGTTAGAGAGATTTTTTCCTTCAAGTATTTTTTGGATGGGCTGTCCGGTTAGGACTTTAATTTGATGGGATTGGAAGTATGGCTTCAGCTTTCGACTGGCCATGACGAGAGCGTACACTAACTTCTCGACCTGTGGGTACCTCGATTCAGCCTCCCTAANGAAGCTTTTTACTTGTTTATCACTGACCGTGGTTAATGGTTCAACTTCAACCCAGTTTGTGAAGTAGTCTACTGCAACTATGAGGAACTTCCCTTGTCCCGATGCTGGGGGAAAGGGGCCGAGGAGGTCCATTCCCCATCGGTCGAAAGGTAGTGTTGGCAGTATGGTGGTTAGGTCCTGAGTTGGTCTCCTTGGGATGTCAGAGTAGAATTGGCACTGTTTGCACTTTTGCATCAGTGCAATGGCATCTTGCTTCAGTGTTGGCCAATAATACCCGGATCGAAGAGCTTTCCCCGCGATAGTCCTTGCTCCTTGGTGAGCCCCGCATGCCCTCTAATGTATCTCTCTCACCACATAATCACCCTCCTCAGGGGTTATACATTTCAATAAGGGGTGGGTGAATGATTTTTTGTACAAGTGACCATCATGGAAGAGGAACCACTTGGAGGCTTGTTTGATCCTTTCAGTATCTCGTGTGTCGTCGGGAAGCTTGCCATCTTCCAAATACTCGACCAGGGGTTGCTGCCAGCTTTCCCCTCTATCTAGAATGTTAAAAGATTTTGGTTCATTGATGATGGGCTCCCTCAAGACTTCCCAACTGATCGTTCGAGGGCTCATCCACTCGGCTGAGCTGGCGAGCCTAGCTAAGGCATCGGCCTGTTGGTTCTCAGACCGAGGGATGTGTCGTATCTCAAATTTCTTCATATTTTGGCTTCAACCCTGGACTTTCTGGAGGTACATCTGCATTCCATCTTCCTTAGCCTCAAACTCGTCATTGACTTGCCCGACGATCAGTTGTAAGTCTGAGTTAACAATGACCGAGTGGGCTCCCGCGGCTTGACACATTTGGAGGCCGAGGAGTAGGGCTTCGTACTCGGCCTCGTTGTTGGATGTTGTGAAGGCGAACTTTACTGCATATTCCAACCGATCACCTTTATCAGTTTTGATTAGTATGCCTGCCCCACTCCCTGTCCGGGTGGCTGATCAGTCAACAAAGAGCTCCCATGGATGGGAGTCATCGGGGGAGGCAGGTCGGTTGGTGCACTTTACTATGAAGTCGGCGAGGGCCTGTGCTTTAATGGATATTTGTGGTTCGTACTGTAGGCCGTAGTCCGATAGTTGATGCCTCCATTCAGTCATTCTGTTAGAGAGATTTTTTCCTTCAAGTATTTTTTGGATGGGCTGTCCGGTTAGGACTTTAATTTGATGGGATTGGAAGTATGGCTTCAGCTTTCGACTGGCCATGACGAGAGCGTACACTAACTTCTCGACCTGTGGGTACCTCGATTCAGCCTCCCTAAACGCGTGACTAATGATGTACACTAGGTGCTGTACCTTCTCCCTCTCGGCCACCAGAACAGCACTTAGTGCTTGTTCAGAGACTGCCAAATAAACAAACAAAGTCTCTCCCGGAAAGGGTGAGACTAGTTTAGGGGTGGCAGTGAGATGTTGTTTGAGCTGTTGGAATGCCTCTTCAGCCTCAGTATCCCACTCAAACGTCTTTCTTTTTAAGGTTCTGAAGAACGTGAGGCTTTTGTCAGCTGAACTGGACAAGAATCTCCCGAGGGCAGCTATGCAACCTGTTAATCTTTGAACTTCTTTCACGGTCCGAGGGGATTGCATATCCAGTATCGCTTGAATTTTGTCTGGGTTAGCTTCAATACCTCTTTCGTCAACCAGAAACCCGAGGCATTTTCTTCCCTTGACCCCGAAGACGCACTTCTTCGGGTTAAGTTTCATGTTATACTGCCTCAGTGTTTGCATAGCTTCTTTCAGGTCCTCAACATGATCTTCTGCTCGTTTACTCTTGATGATCATATCATCGACATATACCTCCACATTCCTCGCAATCTGTTTTTCAAAGATTTTGTTCACTAACCGTTGATAGGTGGCCCCTGCATTTTTGAGCTCGAAGGGCATGACTTGATAACAGTATACCCCTTGGTTGGTGATGAAGGTTGTGTGAGGTTGATCTGCGGTGGCCATCGGGATCTGATGATACCCGACATTTGCGTCCATGAAGCTAAATAAAGCATGGCCAGCTGTTGAATCGACTAGCCGATCAATCTTTGGCAGCGGATAATCGTCCTTTCGGCAAGCTTTATTGAGATCAGTGAAGTCAACACACATACGCCAAGTGCCGTTTGGCTTTTTGACGAGTACCACATTCGCCAGCCACTCGGTGTACTAACACTCTCGCATAAACCCTGCCTCTAGCAGTTTTTTGACCTCGGTTGCCGCAGCCACAATCCTCTCAGGTCCCTGACGCCTCAGTTTTTTTTATTGACTTGGAATCAGGTTTTATGTTTAGCTCATGTTGCATGACCGAGGGACTAATGCCGGGCATCTCATTTGCTGAGTATGCGAATACATCTCTGTATTCTTTCAGCACTTGGATGATGTTGGCTATAGTTTCTTTGCTGAGGGCCTCACCGATGCGGACCACCTCTACTTTGTCTTTACCGATGATCACCTCCTCATATCCTTCCACAGGTTGAGGTCTAGCATAATGCTTGGTGTTCTCGGTTAAGTATAGTTCCATGCCAGAGGGGGTTGGCGGTGCCGGTGATATTTTTCTTTTCTTCGTTTCAGCTGGCACCTCAGCAGTTGATTTGAAACTATTGACATAACATTCGCGTCCGGTGTGCTGGTTGCCATACAACTTTCCCCATAGTACCGTCGTCTGTTTCAAACTGGAGCAGCAGTTGGTATGTCGAGATGGCCGCTTTAATCTGGTTGAGTGTGGGCCTGCCAAATATGACATTTTATGGCAAGGGAATGTCAATAACCACGTAGCTGATCATTAGACTGCGCCCGCGTCCCTTCTGGCAGATCCGAGTGGGCAGCTTTATCGTACCTACCGGGTAGGTGGACTGCCCGCAGAACCCGACGAGGGGGACGTCCCAAGGGTTGAACATCCTCTTTTGAAATGTTGAGTTTTTGCAGACAGTCTAAAGTGATGATATCAGCTGAACTACCACTGTCGATGAGGACTCGCTTTACATTGGAATTGGCAATCTTAACTTAAACGACGAGCGGGTCATCATGTGGCACTTGAACAAAGTGGACTGTCGAGTTATCGAAAGTCATTGTGGGGTAGGTTGGTTTATCAGCCGTCCCAACCCTCAGCACCTGATGGGCAAGAGAGCTCATGTGACCCTTTCGGGCATTGTTGCTCACTCCGCCAGAGGCGAATCCGCCAGCAATGACATTGACGTCCCCGAACGTCTCATCACTGTTCGTTTGGTTGTTTTGTTGCTTTTTGCTATCTGAGGCTGACTTGAGGTACTTGTCAATCTTTCTTTCGTCAGCTGCTCGATTCAGATGCTTTTTCAACTCCCGGCAGTCACGGGTGGTGTGTCCACACTCCTTGTGGTAATCACACCACAAACTTTTGTTTCTCCTGTTAGGGATGTTTTGACAGGAGTTGGTTTAGGAAGAGGGATGATGTCTTTGATGTCCATGTAGATTTCTTGGCGGTTCTTGGTGAACCAAGGGTCATTGCTGTCATCAGATTCTCGCGACCTTTTACCCTTATCTCGAGAGAAAGTTTCCATCTTCCTCTTTCCTTCCTTCCTCGATGGGTAAGGGTCCATCGGGTGATTTATGTCAGCTGCATTGATTTACTTCTTAGCCCGAGTCATAGCCTCGGTGAAGGTGCTAACTTCGTCATGTAGTAGATCAAAGCGAAAGCGGCTTCGTTTGAGCCCAGACATCAAGGCTGTGAATGCTACTGAGTCTTCCAGGTTAGATATTTCTAACGGCTCAGCGTTGAAACATTTAATGTACTCGCCGAGGGTCTCATTTTCCCTGTGTTTGCAAGCCATAAGTTGTATGCTTGTCTTTTTATGCCTTTTTGCTGCAACAAAGTGTTGGTTGAACAGCAACTCGAGGGTGGAGAAATCAGATATTACTCCTGATGGCAGCTCGATGAACTAGTTGAGCGCCATCCCCTTGAGGGTAGTTGGGAAAAATTTGCACCAAGATGCTTTGCATTCTGTTTGGACAGCCATCTGAGCTTTATAGGCGGCTATGTGATCAGAGGGATCGGTGGTGCCATTGAAATGCTCGATGGGGGGGCCGAGGGAGCGTTGCGCCTGGCGAGGGCTATGCTCTCAGTCCCTAGTCGAACCTCTGGCCGATGGTGCTGGCTGGCGCTGAGGACAGTCTTGAGGTTTGTGGATCCGGTGAGGTCCGACAACCTCTTCCTCAGCATCTTCTCGAACCCGACGTCTCTCGTTGATGATGGTTCGGGCGTCCGCGTTCCTGATCCGGATTCTTTGATGATTCCCCTTGTGTCGGTTTGACGTCTTTGCTCCTGACAAGCTTCAATGAGCTCTCGGGCGTTCTCGATGACCCTTGAGTCTTCGTGGCCCCTTTGTTCTTTCTCAGCTTCAAACTTGCTCAGCTGCTTGACCCAGGTTTGATTAGAGTAGCCGGGCTGCCCAGGAGCGAGGGTTGGCTGACGCTCATGCTGAGCTTGCTTCCCCTTGGACCGAGGAACTTCCCCATCCTGACAGGAGTGATGAGTGGGTGCTCTGCATTACTTCTACATGACTCCTCGGCTTCCAGAGGGTTGAGCTTGCAGGTTCTTAGCGAACTCCTGAAGACTCTCCTGGAAGGTCCGAGTCATCTGCTGCATGATGGCTGTCAGCTCAGCTCGAGTGATAACATCTTGCTGGGGAGGTTGAGCAACTTCCATGTCATGCCCGAGGGATTCCTCCCGAGGATCATGGTTGTTGTTCTCAACCTGAGCGTCCCCAACGGTGTGTCCAGAGGGCTGAGTACCGTGACGTCTAGTAGTGTTTTGTCTTCTCGAGGTAGTCATGACTGTTTGGAGGTTCGCCTCAGACGGCGCCAATCTGTTCCTGATAGAACTTCTGCCTGAACTAGACCTACGAACGCTCCTCGAGAACCGAGATCTGACCTGCAAAACAGACAGATGATGACTAACCCGGGGGGTTTTTCCCGGGAACGCCCCTCCGATGCTTAAGTCAATAAGCTGGAAGAATCGATCTGAATTTTAGGGGAATTTGTCAAAAATGGCAGGAAAAGCGTACCTTCAAATGAGGAAATTTTACTATATTTATAGTAAGAAAGTACAGTTGTCAAGCTTTCTGGATTGTGACAAGTGTCATAATCTGGCATCCCTACCAAAGGGAGTATCTATATGGGCTTTCGTCCTGGTAAGGGGTAAAATAGTACTTTCCCATCGTCTTGGATCCGAGTACTGAACTTGGCCCAAACAGATTCTAAAATTCTCCAAAACAACAATCTCATAAATTTTTCCATTAAAATCAACTTTGCCTTTGATCAATATAAGAACTTTAAACCTTGCAATTTATTTATAGCATTTTCTAATTTTGGTGAAGCAATATTGTACTTTAGAATGGAGGTGCAACCGTGCATGTGTCAAATATAATTATATAACTAACATGCGTGATTTGTAAGTTTTTAGAATGGATTATTAATAAAAGATTCTTAAACATGCATGTAATTTTAGTTTTTAGCTTCCTAAAAAAAAAAAAAAAAAGTTCTTTGCATATTTTTCAACAGCTAAAAAAACAGAAAAAAATGTAGGTACTTCCTCCGTTCCTAAATGTTTGATCCGTTTGGAATCTTAACACTATTCATAAGATAAGAGAATCTTTTAAAGTCTATAACATAATATCTTGTGTGATTCGTCTCGATAAATATATTATTAATATTCAATTATTATTAATTATGCACATACATAATAAGAGATATTTAGGTCAAATAAGCGCATTGACATGTATGTAAGTCAAAACGTATCAAACAAAAGGGAACGCAGGGAGTAGTAAATTTTATTTTTGGAAAAGTGTATTACTTGAGTGGTATTAATTGTATTTGACTTGAGTATTATTAAATGTATTGATTGTGTGGACATCTAATTATTACAACCCTTTTAATTTTAATAGTAGTGTTTGGGAGAAATTAGGATGGAATTTTTTTTATTGGTTATTGCTTTAGGTATATTGCATAAATATAATAAAAATAAGAGTAAATAGTAAGTAGTTGAACAAAAAAATTGACAAAAGTAAGGATAAAGTAAAATTTAGTAGCTGACCACATGTTTTTTATTACTTGTGTATTATTGGCCGATATGGTTTTTTGGTGTTTTGATTGTTTAGTTGATGCTAGTAAAATTGTATCTTTTTTTCAATATACATATTTAATTGATCGGGCTTTTTTGGCTGTTCAGTTGCCCGGCAAACCTATACTCTAATATGATGCCATAATATCCCACAACCGTCACATACCATAGCCATAGAACATCCAATCCTAGCAACTAGTTTGAGTGTGGTGTAATTTGCGGGCTTGTTGTAGGCTGTGTTGGGTGATCAGTTGGTCAATAATGGTGGTTGGGTGTGTTTAGTGGAAACATAGCTCTGAGATAGTGTTGGTAAATGGGGTGATGGTGGCTTGGTGGGTAAGATTTATTTTAAAATCTAAAATGTATTAATAACCTTTGAATTAAATTAGAATTAAAGAAGCTTTCTCAGATTCATCATCTAAATCAAATTAGAACTAATCATCATAAGACAAGTGTCTAGTTGATTTACTCAACAAGTTACTAATAGGTTGTAATAAGTCGCACCAAAATGAACAAAATGACAATATTAAGGCCCTGTTCTCCTCGTCTTATTTTTGCTTATCTGAATTTATTTTTGCTGAAATGAACTTATTTTTGCTGAAATGAACTTATTTTTGCTAAACTGAACTTATTTTTGCTGAACTGAACCTATTTTTGTTGATCTGAACTTATTTTTGCTGAACTGAACTTATTTTTGTTGAACTTGTTTTATACTAATTAAAAATTATAGGGCAATTATATACTATATTTGAATTTTATTTAGGTGAAAATAATTGATTTATTATAATTTCTAAATTATATATAATCTGATTTTTTTCCTCAAATTTTAAGAATCTTATGGACAAAGAAATGCACAATATTTTACCATCTTCTTTTTAGTATCATATAGTTTCCATGTATTATAATATTATCATATATCTATATTAACATATATTTGTTTTCATATAAAATAATATATTTCCAATTTTCCATCAAAAATATAAAATCATATGTAAATATTTTTTTACATATTATTTCCATACAATACATATTCTCTTCGAAAATGCTACCTAAATATTTTTAAAATTATATTCTACTGTTTTTATACCATAATTTCTCATTTAAAAAGATGTGCACATATAAATATCCATGTACAAATTAATTTGCATAATACATATAGATTTTTATTTTTTTTAACTGAACTTATTTTTGTTGAACTGAACTTATTTTTGCTGAACTGCACTTACTTTTGCTGATCTGAACTTATTTTTGCACAAAATAAGTAAAAATAAAACAAGGAGAATAGGGCCTAAGTCTTATATGTGGCCTGCCACACCATTAAGTAATGGTGTGACTGACCTATATAACATTGAATTTTAGTTTGAGTCCAACTATTTTGAAGGTTCTTTATATTTTTCTTTTACAAAAATTCATTTGATTTTCTTTCTCAACACTCCTTTCACATTATTTCACTGTCTCCTTTATTATTTCATACACTTCTTGTTACGATATGTTAATTTCTTCATTCTTTTTTCATTCTCTCGCTTTTCTTCACCTTCAATATTTTAGAATATTCTTGTTCTAGCCTACTAGTTTATTCATATTTTTTGTCTTTCGTTTTTGCTACAATTTTCTTCTTTTTCATTTTTATTCTTTGTATTTAATGCTTGATACTCATTGATTCATTAATTAGAAACTTTAGTGGTGTAACTTGAATCAGTTTGTTGAATTGATTAGTGTTTTTTAATCAAAAGTTAGTTGCTTTTTACAAAATTTGTTGATCATTGTGAATGTTATAAGTTATTTTCATGAAGTATAAGTATTATTGTATTAAGTATAATAGTATGTGTTTATAAAATGATTTGATTACTAATTAGTTGATTTTTTAAAGTTGTTAACTATGTAGTCATTATTTTTGGGTTTTTAATTTATGTGTATAGGGTTGGTAACTCCAAATTTAGCAATAAGTAAACCCAAATTCACTAGTTAGTAACCCCAAATCCTTAAATTAGTAACACTAAATTTAGTAATTAGTAACCCCAAATGCAGTAATCACTAATCAGTAACCTCAAACTCACCAGTTAGTAACCCCAAACACATAAATTAGTAACCCCCCCATAGATAAATTAGTAACCTTAAAAATATAAGTCAGTAACCAAAAAACACATAAATCATTAACCGAAATCTATTAGTTAGTAACTCAACAAAAATAAATAATAATAACAATAACAGTAACAGAGTAACCCCAACAAAACCCCAAATTAGTAACTCCGTCCAAACACAAAAACCAACAACCTCAAATCTAGCAATTATTAACCCCAAATTTACTACTCCGTAGTTAGTTATTATCCTTAAACGTATAATCAGTAACCTCAAATCAGGCAGTTGGTAAGCCCAAACGCATATATTAGTAATCCCAAAACTAACGGTTAGTAACTCCAAAAACATAAGTTAGTAACTCTAATTCAATATTTTGAACGATTAAAAATTTAGTATTATTATACTATATCAATATGGGTCTTTATTTGTAGAAAATTAAAGAACATGAATTTAGTTATTTTAATTTTAATTTTGAAAATTGTATTTTTTGTAATATATACATTTGAAATTGTGATTTTTTTTCTCTTATTAAAAAAAACAATAAAGAAATTAAAGCTGACTATTTTTGCTTGTAATGTCTAACTAATGACTTATTGAGCATGCTACAACGTCAATTGAAACAAACTCAAATGACAAACATTAAAATTACTCCCATAGTTTTTTTCGTTTAATACTTTCTATACATCTAATCATAAACGAGGGATCTACTAAAAACACGTGTTTATACATATTTTTTAATCTAAAGAAAGAAAGAATTCGAAAGGGTTAGATTTTTATCTTCACCATGTTCTGAAAGCAAAAGTTATTTCATTTTTTTCAAATTAGTAAAAAAGTAGAGACAAACAATACGAACAACTACGTCGTTAATAAAAATTCTTTTTTACTATGTGATCCTTGAAAAGTCAAGGAAAACAATCATAGTTAATTTGTTAAACTCATCAATAGAAGTACAATGAATATTAAAAAAAATACGGAATACAAAGATGGTAGACTTGCACCAAATGGATGGGAGGTCACCATCGAATGCACAACATATTCACTCTCATAATTCATAAACATACATGGGGAGGTATTAATTTCCCTGGATTCATAATATTGTTGGGATCCAAAGCTACTTTTATGCTTTTCATGGTCCTCAAATTCTCTATCCCAAGCTCTTGTTCGAGGTACTGAAAACCAAGTTGAAAAGATGAAAAAAAAAAAAATTATAAAGAATCACAACGAAATACTCCATTTAAAACAGTAACAAGTCTTGTCTTACCGGTAAGACCTCAACTATATGTAATTTTTTTTTAGATCTTTGATGAAATTAGTCAATTGCAAGGTGGTTCAACTTGGAACATTTGAAACTACAACAGCTTATTTGGACAACTGAAAAATACTTTCAAGTATGTAGAAAATCATACAACCAAACAATCAGCAAATGAAGTTTAGTCCATTACCTTCATTTTACCAGTTCCAACTCCATGTTCTCCAGTACATGTTCCTGCACAATTAGAGTTCGTATGAAGTGATTTTACTGAAAAGTGACTGAAAGAAAATTTCATGAGCATAGATGATGCAGTATGTGCCACGTTTCTTAATGTTTTCATTAGCAACATATCAACAAAACAATATATATAGATTATATATACAATTATAGATATACTAATATACATATGAAAATCCCCATGACATGAATACCATGAGAACTATTTAATATAACTGATATTACAAGTTGTAATCACTTCTTATGTATTTTAACAAAGCATACCCTAATTTTCCAATTTGAACTAAGATTAGTTACTTTGTTTTGGGTTTTTTAAAAACATACAATCTATAGGTTGCCAAGGTTGTTGCAGATAGGGTCAATTCAACATGGTAATTGAATTTAAGAATTTTTATGCACTTCTCGCAGTTCTCATATAAGGGGAGTTCTCATTTGAACCTCGACATTATATATATAGATACCTTCCATGGACAAGGCAGTCTGGACCATGAAATGATTCAGCCTTTCAGCTTCTCGCCGGTGCTCTTCATTGTTAGGGTCAAATAATATTATGGTATGGAAGTTACCATCACCAGCATGAGCAACAACCGTGCTGTTTTAAAAGCAAAGGATAAAAATGGGGAAAAGTAACAAAAATAAAAAATAAAATTGAACAGCAGTTTTAAAAGGCTAGTAAGGTCATCAAACAACAATAAGAGGAAATTAACCGGATGATATTACCATACTAACGAAGACGCATCCAATACTTCTTTGGACTTTGATATCAACTCTCCAAGCCGTGACAAAGGCACACAAACGTCCTGGCAAGAGAAGGTTCATGAACAAGATGAGAATTTTTTAACTAAGCTATCATAGCAATCTAGTCATCAAAACATGTTCACTTCAAAATATAGTGTTCGACCAAAAAAAAAAGAAGGAAGTTGAATTAGAAAATACTTCAAAGTATATCCAGTGACAAAATCATAGTGTGTCAAACACAAAAAGAGGAAACAAACAATGAAGGTGATGGGAAAAGATCTTCTCACTATCATATCTGTTGTTGAGAAGATCAATTGGGACTTGAGCTACAAATTAGTGAGATAACCACTTTATACAAACAAAAAAGAAAGTCTCAAACAGGTGATCGAGTTTGAAAAATTAACAGCCACTAACCGAAATCATTGCTTCAAATGTAGGTTCCATTGCAAAACATGCCCACAGTGCTTCCTTCCTCATCTGCATGAATATAAAAAACCATAATTTTTATCTAGTTTCGTTCTTTTACATTTATTAGGACTCCATTGATAACTTCATTCATCTTCATGCTAACGCTATTTTCTTTCTTCTATTTTTTTATGAGGCAAGGCAGGAAACAATAACATACTCATAGCATACTCTACATAAACACAAAGTAAGAAGACCGAAATGAAAATTCCTAAACTTTAATGGTGGAGAACGTCAGTTTCAAAGTGCAGGAAAGTATACCAATTCTTAGCCCAAAGCCCCAAATGTAAGACTGCTTGATTATTTCGGCCATAGTCAGATAATTATGTACTGTCACAACTCATAAGCCATATTAGATTGAAGGCGTAGCCATGTAGGCTCACAAGTTAAACAAATTTGAGCCTCTGTATGGAAAAAGGTACAGAAACTAAGTCTCAAGTTACAGCAAACAGAAACCCTGGGTCATTAATATAATACAAACACAAACAAGCAACCCACAAGTGACCCATCTGACATTATAACCCTCCTTAAAGTTGGTACATGTTCTTTGGAATTGGGACACTGACCTTTAAAAATAAAGGTCTCATTGACCAAAGAGTTGAACGGAAACACTGCTCATGTAATTACTCAAGCTAGAAAATTGTCTCATCTAAGCTACAAGATACATGCAGAGATCATTTAAGGCATAAGTTCAATCAAATTCTCGCCTAGACAAGGATACAAATCAATAATAGGATAACATGAATTAGACCAAAAGAAGAGAGGAGCAGGAAAATATAATACAAATCTTGTGTAATCACTCTGAAAAGGAACTAAAACATACTTCTTCAGTTTCTTCAGGCTTCAGCACCATTAGCTAATTAAGTACACACACAACAGGAAACTGAATAAATAGGAAGTCAAGATAATCCTCTTCTAACTGAATCATCTAATCAATTGGCTACCAAAATTGAAAATAGTGGATGGACAATTGATAGAAAGAAGGGTAGCCAGGGTTTTCAAGTTGAGGGAACTTGTTTAAAAATCCAATTAAAATCTTAAAAAAATGAACACATCAGTTGATAGACGATTTCTACTTGGAGTATTACATAACTATCATTTCTATATGACAAGTTACGGAGCGGGGGGACATAAAAGAGTAAAACCAACATAAAGTTGAAAGTTTAGAAGTGAAGTCGCCTTTAAGTTCAATTTTTTGGTAAAAAAGAAGAAATTTCATTATGTTAAACCTTTTTATAGAATGTTAATTAAAATATAATTTGTTCACACATTTTCACTAAAACACAATTCAATTCAACTAAGCCAAAACAGAAGAAAAAGAAATTTAGCTCTGAAAGAGGGTTAAAGAGATGGCAAAGAAAATTAGCATCAGTAACTTGGTAAGGAAAAAACATGAGACCAAGAAAGAAAAAAACCATCAAAGAAAAGTAAAAGTAAAGACAAAAAATCAATTAGTAACAGCATGGATCGAACCTAAAACCTCACAGATTGCACTAAGATTCTCCTCATACATTAAGCATCACACTACCTTCTTTAGCTTATACATTACTAATAATTTACTTGTACATTTTTTAGGTACTTCTTTCAAAGCAAAATGTAATTGCTAGGATTTGATCCCTAGGCAAAAGGAGTAAATGCAGCACTCTATATTGGAGTCTGCGCCTCAAACACCAGTCTAACCTAATCCATTTGTCATTTGGTGAACACTAAATGTATATATTCCTTTTCTATTACCGTAAATCTGGTAGTCTTTCCATCGTTTTTTTCAAGCACGGAAATGGTCTTCCCCACCATGTTCTTATATAGATCTTTCCTGTCTATCAAACACATATAGATTGCAGAAGTGTATAAAGATAAAAATGAGATCATAATTAGTCAAAGTACCTTCCAGAGCTCCTTCTTAGCTTCAGCTTCTTCAGCAAAAATAAAATCTGAGCCATTGTGTTGAGAAACAATCTCCTGAACAAGTAAAGTTTGTTCATGGGAATATGCTTCTGCAAAATGAGGAAGACATAGAATGTAATCAATCAACAGTCAACACTAGTAAAAGCAGTCATTTTAATAGAAAGAATAACAAGAGGGTGAACAATAACCATTGGGTAAAGCACTATTAATAACATAAATAAGCATGCAACCTCTAACATAGTATATAGGAATTATATATTCCCCATCTGGCACACATGCCTTTCTCCTTGAGCAGTTCCCAATTTTCCTTCACCCGATCCAAGTAAGCAATAGCACGCTAATCAACAAGACTTTTGTAAGGCAAGCATCTTGCCTTTTTGTCTAACTCCCAAGTCAAAAATTGTAACATCAAACAACTTTACAATAGGGCTGTAAATTTACATTTCATCAAGTCATCAAATCTGCTAGGAACCAAACATTTAAACAATGTAAACATTAGGACTTGTTTGGCTTTCTTCTGCTCAAAATATTTGTTGATTTAAAAAGAAGCTACTCCTTAGATAAGAATCCACAAGAACACAAATTTAGGCTACCAAATGATTTGACAGCTTTACAGAAATCCTATGAGAGCAAATATTTATGAGTCCAAGACAACAGCAGGACACCAAAAATAAGGTAAGAAAGCTACAAACGAAAATTGGAATTATCCCAGAATCATACCATTCAACAGATTCGATAATTTTATGTAGAAGCAATTGCATAATCCGTATTTCAATACACCTATAAATTGAACAAGACCCGGATTAAATGGAGAAAAAGCAACAGACCTGTCCCGACAAACTCAAATAATAGAGTAGGTGTTTCTGGAAAATTTGATCCATTGGCAATATTTATCGCCTTAACTTGAACCTCATCCATAATTTCTACCCTAGATACCTGGTTCATTTCAAAACATTGTAAGCAGACTAACAGCTGCGAATGCATTCAAATAAATAAGAAGACAGCAATTACAAAACAATGAGATCAAGTCAAGACAAAGACATCATTCAAAGCCTCAAATTATCCAAGTTTTAACACAGTACACAATTTATTAGAATAAGCTTGTACAGAACTAACAGTCATAGTGTTAGGATTGGAGCTTGTCATTCTACCTCTTACTCAATTACTCCATATTTGAACAAGAATTCTGAAATTATAAGGACATACAAAATAATTTTAAATAAATTTTTTTAAAGACTCGTCAATTACAAGAACCTTGATAGGAGTTGCACTTACAAAAGTAGAATGAAACAAAGAGAAATTTCCATACTAATTGTGTCATTTTTAGAGGTTTGAGAAGGGGTAGGAGGCATTAGAATAAATAGTACTCAATTTAAAATATGAATCAATCCAGTAAATGTTCAGCTCCATTTAGTTCGATTCAGCTCAGTTCGGATTCATTCATTCCATTCAATTCAGTCCAAAAAAAAAAAAACATTATTTATAGATTAAAATAATCTCAGTTCAAGGAAACGAACAAACAAAATACTATAAAAAACAGTCAGCAACACAAATCTCCTTATTACCTGTATTCCAGACAGCATAGTGGCGATAGCAACATCAGCAGCATCCTTAATAGTAGGGAAATTACACCTTGCAACCTGTACATATCTTCTATTAATAACTCCACTATATACACACTTCTACAAAGCTGTGTAGAAGTTTGTGATGAAAAAAACAATGAGTTTGACCGAGGTTCAAATCATCAGCAAGCATATTCCTCATTAGACTACTAGAAATCTTTATAAGGAAACAGTCCATGATGAAATAAAAAATGAGGTTATTAGGAAGAAGGTAGGTTTATGTATGCTATGTTTGATGTGTGGGTAACCAAACCCCCCCAAAAAATATAGAAATTGGGATAGTAGAAAAAAGGTAAGGGCAACTTTTATTGAGGATAAGATGATGGAATTTGTTTGAGATAGTTTTCGCATATAAGACAGATATCGAGTAACGAACCGATAAGGAGCTTGAAGAGTTAAAACAAAACTAGGGTGCTCGGGCTCATGAACGGTTCCAGGGTCAAATGTGAGCGATTCCAGATTCAAGGACTCGGTGACTAGTTTGTTTAATGTAAAATTTTAGGATGTGAACTTGGGGAGACATGACTACAAATGAAAAAATAATGAATTTAATTAATAAAGCTGGGCATTTTTCTAAAAGAGAGTAAATAATTACATCTTACTTATTTGCATTATTAGTTTAGGAGATCAGCAAAATCCCCAGTTTCTAAAACAGTAAGTTGGTGAGTTTGTTTTCTCTCCTAAGTGGGTATCGACATCGATACAGCATAGTGGTGGCATAGTCTGAAGCTTCATAACAACAGGGAGCAACAAGGGGATGACTGAGGAGAGGTAGAGGAAGACTTAAACAAACTTAAATGAGGGTGGTTGACAGAGATTTTTTTTTTATTGAGGCTTGAAGAGAATTTGGTGTTAAATAGGACGGACAGAAGAGAGGTTGAGGAGGATGATAGAGAATTTGCAGTGACTTTTACGGTTCATATTCTGTATTCTAGCCAACCCCAAATTATTTTGGGACTAACGTTTTGTTGTTGATGTTGTCGTCCATGAAGAATCAAGCCTTGCCATACAACTAAAGCCAGGGAAAAAAAAATATTATTAACAATAGTCAAAGGTTGTGCCTATCACAGTGGAGAAGTGTCTACAAGTTATCCGACAGGCCATGGGATTCCACTAGCACCTACGAGCACTGGTCAGCTAGCCCACTTGCCCAACCAAGTTAAAGTGCTTTCCATAGAGCATAGCATAAAAATAAAAAAAAAATCCTTTTCACAGAGAGCATGCAAGTACCATGGAATATTGAGGGATCTTTTGAAGGCGAAGAGTAACCTCTGTAATCAAACCCAAGGTTCCTTCACTTCCAATCACTAGCCGGGTCAAATCATACCTGACAATTACAATTTGAAAAAAAAAATTAATAAATGTCACTATTTAAAACTTAAGCGTAAAGCAAAGAGCATAAAAGATTATTGGAACAAGCGACAAGTTTTCAAATGGATGAACACATGTCAGAAGATGAATTTTAGTTCATTTAAAAAGATCTCACAAATGTCACAATAAAACCTCTTTTTTTATATATCATTAACTTTTGCATGAGCAACTAGATCTAATTGGTCATTTTGACCATTGATAACCTAAATTTTGGTCTTGCCACAAAATTAAGTGAGCTCTTTACTCTATTTCTACACCAACAATTACAGTTTTTTGTGACAAACTTTTTTTGGGTACAAATATGGCTTAGAAAGGTGCCTCTTACTTGAATGGAGCTTCAAATTTACACTAGGAACTTCTGTCAAACTCCCAAATCGTCTTCATCTAAGAGTGCCTTAGCTAGTTTCACTAGTCTTTCAGTCTTCACTTTTTTTGTAACCCTATACTTCAAATCCTAATAATCCTGTTGGTGTCATGAGGAGCCTAGTTGAGATTATTACATATCTTTCCCCTAAAGATACGAAGTTTCACAGTAACACTTCTGCTGTTCATGCACGGACAAATCTATAGATTTATTCACAAATATCTCAGCAATTGTTCTGATCTTTCTCAAAAGGTTTCAAGAATAAACTTCATTTCGTCCTTGCATAAATTATTTATACGAAAGCAACTGTCAACCCTTTTTTGTTCAATCATATAGTAAGATTTCTTTGAAATCTTCTCTAATCTCTTGTAGATATGTTCAGCTCAAAAGCAGAATTGAAGCAAAATATAATTTTGCTAAATCTACGCAATTTCTTACCAAAAAAAAAAAAAAACAAAGTACCTCCTGCCATACAAATGTACAAAGCGAGAGTTTCAGATTGTCCAGCTTGCAACTACTGTTAAAAACAAAGAGCTATCCTAATTACCCCAATGATGCCCTGCCTTCATAGTAGAATTTTATCAGCAAATCCTAAAAGCGATTAAGCTCAACTTCTAGTCACTAGTCAGTGCTCTATCAACCTTGTAACTATTGCTATTCTAGATGGAGACTTATTATCCTGTATTTGTCAAGTTCCAACTATCTTGTACATTGACTTTTCAAGGTAAATATTTTCAAGGTTTTGTCCTTCTGGAAAGCTCAACTTTATGCATATCACCACAGTGATAACAAGGTGAGCCTAGGAGCAAGACATAGCATCTCTATTGCTGAGAGGAGCACCTAGTCGTGCACCTACAGGAAGACAGAAACAACAAATACAACAACAAAGCCTTAGTCCCAAAATAATCAATACAAGGAATCGCAAAAGTAATCTATAGAAATCCTCTCTTCCTCCGGTATTCCCTATCTAGGATGCTTGGACTCGGGTATGAGTCAGATACGGGTCCGACACTTGGATCCTATAATTTTCAAAAAAAAGGACTCGCCGACACATTTTCAAAGGGTCCAAAATTTGAAATTGGACTCGGGGTCACGGATAAAAATCAATAAATATGTATATAATAATATAAGAACGTTTATGAATTTTTGTAAAAACAATACTTGGTCATTACGTGAATATTTAGAGCATCCACAATAGAACAAACTTATGCGACATCATCAAAATGACAAACCTATCATGAACAAACCTTTTACCAACAATAGACAAACTAAATAGAGGTACATGCATGGGACCCAATAATCTACCTTTTTGTTTTATATTGTTTTTAATTTAATATTTTTCTCCACCCAAAATGCCACATGTACAAATACAAACTTCTTTTATTTTCAAACCTCTATTATATACCTCAAACTCCATGAATGGCAATAAGAGGTTTGTTTATTAACCTCAAAGAATGAGAACAAACCCCTTATTGTGGATGCTCTTAGAAGGCGTCGAGAAAAAAATAAAAGGAGACTAGAAAATAGTGTGCATGAGAACTTGAGGTTTTTACTTCACATAGAAAAAAGAGTAAGAAAGAAAAGGAGACATACAGTAAAAGAAAAAAGAAACTAAACAGTTTTGACTTATTTGGGTGAATAAAGAATGAATAAGTAAAATAAAAAGGCATATAGCTCTAAAGCTACACCTACCGCTTTAGAATAAAAAAGGCACGTGAATTAAAGCTTTACTTATCGAATAAAAAACAAACGCCAAAGAGGTTTGAAATTTGCAGTATCCGTTTTTTCCATGCTGGATCAAACCTGGATTCCATGTCCGTTTTTTTCATGCTGGATCAAACCTGGATTCCATGTCCGTCCTAGCGTCATGCTGTGTCGACACCAGTACGGTGAGGTCAACTGCCGAGTCCGGTCCGAGCTTCCCAGTTCCCTAAACAATGCTAAATTCTCTACAAGCCCCAAACACCCTCATAATTCCACTAACAAACCTCATCCAAGCAACGGCGGACCTATACATGAACAAGAGGGGATGACTGACACCCAAGTTTAACAAAAAAAAAACCATATTTTTTAAAGTTAAACGACCGTTTGTGAAAAAATGAATATTTAACAAATACATACAAGTGGTAACACAAACAATGCCATAGCTTAGTGGTTGAAACATGGGCTTGTAGATAGGGCTTATCACTTCTGTATGACCCATAATCGATTCTCGCTCGCAACTTCTATCTTTATTTTTGTTGTTCACTTTTGGGTTTTGTACTTTTGTTTTGTTTCATAAAAATTTAATATTTTTCTCCCTTCAAAAAAAACATATGCCCATAATCATTTCTACAATATATATATATATAAACCAAATTAAGAAATGTAGGCCCAGAATATTCTTGACAATTCAACTACTAGAGTCAATGTAGTGCGCGCTGAAACTGCTCCATATAGGGTTGAAGCAATGAAAAGTGAGAAACGAGGACCGAGAGAAATGAAGAGTGAAAAAAAAAAGTGAGAGAAATGAAACAGAGCAACAAGAATTAGTTTTTTTTTTATATGTATTGGGTGGTGATAAACATTGGGCCTACATTTCTTAATTCGCTATATATATATATATATAAGTAATCTAAGAAAACTTCATATTTCTTTTTTATTTACTTGAGTGCCGACGACCCCCCCCCCCCCCC
>PYUH01000274.1:281366-293548 GCA_016808085.1 Suaeda aralocaspica
CCCCCCCCCCCCCCTTTTTTTCCTATCGTTCACCACTAATTAAGTACTTCTACTTGCGACTAAATTTTATCAAATATAAGTATCCAAGTATTATGTGATCAATTTACTTTTTTTTTTTCAATATTTTTGTTGAGGTATTGAGCTTTTGAAATTTGTTCCCACCAAGTTAAAATTTCTTTGTTCGCCACTACATCCAAGTTTGCTTCGGTGTTCCTTTACCTACTCTCCATGCATCCAAGTTTGCTTCGGTGTTCCTTTACCTCTTCTCCATCCATCCTGTTGCCAATCATCCAACCTCCTTATTGGCACGTTAATGGGTCTCCAAACTCCATCTCATATGTCCAAACCATCTTATACAATTTTCCTTCATTTTATCTTCAATAAAAGCAACCCCCAACTACTTCCGAATAACCTCATTCAATATTTTGTCCTTTCTTGTATGCCCACACATCCAAAGTAGAAGTAGCATACGCATCTTTGCTACACTCATCTTATGAAAATCACAATACTTGAAATCAAAACATTCGAACGCCTAAAGCAATGTTGGCCTAATAGTTGCGCGGTAAAATTTTCCCTTCAATTTGTTGGATAAGACACAAGTACAAAATTGGCATTGCAATTTGGATACACCCTATGCCTCCATTCTTTTTTCTTTGCTTTACTCATTATTTTTTCTTTGCTCATTACCTTTCTTCTACTCTAGCTCAACCTTTCGCTGGTTTCATTCACTTCCGTCCTTTCTTGTATGCCCACACATCCAACGTAGCATACACATCTCTGCTACACTCATCTTAAGAAAACCACAATACTTCAAATCAAAACATTCGGTCCACTAAAGCAATGTTGGCTTAATAGTTGCATGGTAAAATTTTCACTTCAATTTGTTGGGTAAGGCACAAGACGTACAAATTGGCGTTGCAACTCGGATAAACCCTGTGTCTCCGTTCTTTTTTCTTTGCTCATCACCTTTATTCTACTCTAGCTCAACCTTTTGCCCGCTTCATTCTCTCTATATTATAATTTCTTTTTTCTTTTATTTTTCTTTTCATTCCATCTTCACTTATCTTTAATACACAAAGTGTAACTCTTTAGTTTCAAAAGGCACGAGTATAGGGGTCTTGGAGCCTAAGCACAAGGTGCAAGGTAAAGGCGCGCGCCTTTTGGATATAAGGTGCACTTTTAAAGATTGAATAGGATGGTGCAAAAAGGTAACAAAACAAGTATATAAGCAATATAAGAGAGCAGGAAAGCATTAATGAAGTTAGGGGTGGAGTGGAAAGAGGTGCAACAACCAAAGAAAACATGGATAAAAAACAGAACAAACAAACAAAGGGTAGGTACAAGGCAACACCCAAAATACGCTGCGTGCCTTTGTTGCACATCTTGGACACCGATGCGCCTTGCTTCATACAAGAGCCCCGCCTACGCCTAGAACCTCGCCTTGTGCCTAGGTGCACCTTAGGGGCACGTTTTAAAACAAAACGTACCTCACACCAACTTTTGCACATCGCACCTTGTAAAAATAAGGATTTCAAATTGAGCCAAAGACTCACTATTCAGAATAGTTTTCTCCTTGATCATTCTTCTTTTTCCAAAAGCTACATTCATTTAGTTTAATTGTGGTGTGCCTCTCGTGCGTTAGGTGCAAAAGGGTCAAAAAAATCAAAATAAAATAAAAAAATCCCAGCAATGCCAAAAAGTATGTGCTTTTGCAGCTTGGTGCGCCTCTCGTAAGTGTATGCGACTCTGGAGGCATTCTTTTTGGCAACTTATGCGCTTTTAAACCAAATTCTCTTAAAGATATCTCTCTTAAAATAAATGTAATCCAACGCATGAAAAACAACAAAAATGGTGAATACAACATTAAAATAAGAGAAAATTAGGGTAGCATGACTCGTATCCAAAAGAAAACAAAAATCTTGCCGAATAATAGAACTGAAACTACGACAATATTCTCCTATATTTGCATTAATAAAATTAAAACAAAGTGTAATGAGAAGTACTATGATAATATATCACAATTTACAAGAACTTGATAGTTGGAAAACTGATAGTTGGGAAACATACCCTGCAGCACTTTTTCGAGCACGATTTCCCGTCTTGACAACATCACCATTTGCCAAGACAACCTACAGAGCATAGAAGATTATTGTTTTGTTAATATTAGAAATGTGTCATCTTCACAATATTCAAGATAAGCAACAATACAAACCTTAAGACTAATGACATTTTCCCGCATTGTTCCATACCTACATGCTAAGAGATAAAGCCATCAAGATTTACAATAATCTCACCTTGTCCAAGGACATATCAAACTGAAGACAAGTATAACGAAAAGAAAGTTGTACCAAAATCAAGAGAACCATATAGAGAAACATTAAGGGGCACTTTGTTTGGGGGAGATGAGGAAAGGGAAAGAGAACTTGCGCCATCAATTCCCTACAACGTATTTATTTTATTTTGTATTTTTTTCCACTTTCCTTGTGCTTTTAAGCTTTCGAGTTCCCATCTTGTATTTTAGCCATTTTCACCTTACACCATGGGACTTGTATTCCCCATCCGTCCTCTTTACACTCTCTCATTGTAGTCCATTGTTGGAAGCCAACATAACCATCATCGATGTTAAATGCCATCACCTCTACCATCACCACCACCACCTCAAGAAAACAAATCAACAAAACCCAAAACACAAGCTCTCCCAATCACTACCAAAATTTTCCACCACAAACACGTGGCCAACAGCCACTAACACTTCTGCAAACTCACGTTCACATATAGACAAAAATAACATGTGAAAGAAATAAAAAAATAATGTTAATGATGGGCTTAAGTGGTAATTCGACCCTAAAAATTCACGTTATAGAGTTTATACGTTTGAAACTGATGAGTATTGAGAGTATATAGTAGGGTAGTGGCAACCCCGATGGCCATGCAGGCGTGCAGCAATACGTTGTGGTGAGTGCAAAGGTTGAATTAGGGTCTTTGGTTCATGGGATAACTGATGTAACATCATGAGGAAGAAGATGATGACAACAGTAGCTAAAGCAGTTGAAAATTTAAGTGGTGAAAGAAGAATGTGAGGGTGATGAACTTCTGTTGGATAGTGAGAGAAGAGAAACATGGACAAATGCATAGATACCTGAGACATGGAGCAACCTATTAATGAGCCCTTGTCTACCAAACATCACTAATTCGTTTAAAAACTCTTCTATAGCCTAAATACACAATTAAGAGAATGAATAAATCTTCCTTTTCTTTTATCTACTTTTTAGAGTATTCTTTAAATGCTATATTACCAAGGCATGGCCTTAAATCTGATTATATTTTTATTTTTCATACTATTAAGGAATGGCCTATATTTGCTTATCAATTTATTTATTTATTTATATACCACAACAGTACCCAGAGTCATTTTTTTTGTATTAGAGGCAAGTTGTGGGAGACCTTAACAATAACAACCTAGCCGACGAAAAGATGATCAGTCGTATGCACACAAGCAATTTACAAGGACCCCAAGAGAGCCATATAAGAGCACACGTTCTCTCGTTTGCAAGCAATAATAAAGAATGCTCTTTTTGAATATGCAATCCATTTGTATCTTCAAGCCAATGCCATTTATTTTAAAGATTAATTGGAAAAATATAGATCTTTTCATTAACCCGATATTACCTGGACATGGGTACGAGTGTCAAAATGTCAGAATGTTGAACACAGATATGTGTCAGTCTGCCAACTGAGGTTAAAATGTTTGCAACACTGAGAGATTTGGACACAATTACAAGGACACATCATTATTAAGTATACAAAAGCATTTCTTTCACCCTCTTATAAGCTTCTTTTTGTATTCATCTTATCTCTTCTTTCTTCATCCACGCTCTCTAATTTACTTCTTGCTAATATACTTTTTTACGTAGTATATTGCGGTTTTGACTCAACCCCCATTCTTCATCTTCAAATTCAATAGTCACACGATCATGGATATCAATCATCAAAGTGGATAGTGTATATTTAATTCTATCTAGAATTCAATTCGGTTGTTTTTACATGTCCTCTCATTTTCTTCACTTCTGGATATAAATATCCGGATCTGACAGTGTCATGCCAAGCAAATAAGTTGAGCATATAGGCATGCCTCCAAGTAACATAGCTAAAAACTCCATATATAATTTCATTTGCCCTGAATGAGCTTTAACGTAGTTGCGAATAACTTTGGAAGCCCTTAACTAAACTCACTTAATTTTCATTGAATCAAGTTAATAAATTTTTTTAAATTTTTATGGTTAAAAGAATAAGGCCACAGTCCCTCAGGTTTCTTAGGACCTGAACTAAAATGATTGGAGCTGAGCCTGAACTGAAAATTTTTATAATGGATTAATGATTTTTAATTATGAATTATTGATTTTTAACTATTGATTATTAATTATAGATTTTTTTACTATAATTTTTATGGATTAACTATAACTATTGATTTTTAACTATGGATTATTAATGATTTTTAACTATGGAATAATGACATAGTAATAATCTATGCTATATGTTAAAACGCAAGGAGAAGAATTGCACTCCTCCACGTGTAACCGTTTATTGACCCATAGGCGCCACATCATTCAAATCCTCATCCAAAAATGTAAGAACCAAGAATTGAACCCTTGAACTCATGGTTTTAAAGTAATTGTGCTACCAATACTCCATAAACAATTATTATCAAAAATAACAAACATAAAACTTTGTAAATAACTTATGTACTTAAAACCATTAAAGCATATTATAGCATTGATTACAATTATATATCACCGATTTTTAAAGCTCTTATCTATGTTACTCCATTCTTTTTTATTCTTCTTTCATCTTTTCATCATTTTATTCACCATCTTAATCAATTTTCATTGATTTTTTTTTCTGATCATAATAACTATAAAATGACCCGAGACATCGTCTGGGCCAATAAGTAGTTTTGATATTAATCCACTAATAATTATTAAACAAAAAAAATTTCGTTACTGGTAGTTCGTATTTTATGAATTAAAAATCAGCAATACATCTTCAAATTTTTGTGAATGGTAATCCACTTATGTATTATAAACAAAATAAAGTCAAGTACAAAATGATGATGATGATGATGATAATAATAATAATAATATGAGCAAATATACTACTCCCTCCGTTCCCTATTTTTCTTTACATATGCTTTTGTGATGTTCCATATTTTTCTTTGCCAAACAATTTTATTAGGTTTATAATATCTTTTTTATTAAGATGGACCCATACATCACCCACTATTAGTTGCAAGTTGTTTCTATTTCATCAATTATTACCCCAATTTGACCCCACCACTATTATTATATCATATATCAAAATGAGAGGGTGAATAGTGAACGACAAGAATAATAGGGAACGGAGGGAGTACGAAGTATGAAGAAAAAAATATTATGAAATAATATAATGAAAAAATAATATTACAAACAAATTAATTAGCAAAACATTAATTAGTAAAATAAAAGAAGAGCATAACTAGGTAAGCTAAACTGAGCTGATTTTAAGCTGAAGTAAATAGGCCCTTAGTGGATATAATAACAATGATTTCCTATTAGCAAAAAAGCGGCTAACTAGTTTTGCCACAAAAGACAAGGGTATTGCCACATGATAGTGGAGTGAAACAAAATTCTTCTTGGATCACCTGTGTAACGAAGTCAAGTACAAAAAGGCAGTGGACAAAAGCCAAGAATTCAATCTAAATTTTAGTATACAGTATTTCATCAATCCAAGACAAAGTCAATCATTAATGAGTGGGGTACAAACCTCACAGCTAATGAACCAGAGCAACGTGTTGCACACATGCCACCAATCGTAGCACCAGGACCTGTTCATTGTAGAAAGATCCAATAGCTCTATTAACAATCAAAAAAGAGATAGAAGCATAATTATCATTAGAAATTCAAGAAAGCAAAAACAACAAAATAATATCGGGGTGCAACAATCGAGAAAATATGACCGACGCTCTAAGTGAACAAGCGAGAAGTGTGATTTTACTGGTTCTATCACCTATTTTCCATCGTAAGACTCTACAACGTAACCTTCAGAGTAATAAAGACGATAAGCTGATAGAGTGATATTTCCCTTTCTCCGATTATCATCTTTACACTCATAATTCTTTTGCTTTTTGATTTCCAAGGCAATTAAAGGTCATAAAACCATCATTCCAAACATATAGTCTATCAGCAACTTCAGCTAAACCTACAAAGATTAGGGGGGAAACAAAAATAAAAGGGGGGGCTACGCCTAAAATTAGAAATAAGAAGTGTAAGCTTTTTCCAATTGTTCTTTCCATGCACCTTTGTATGCTCCTACCGCATGGGGTAATGAGCTCAATACTTGACCATTCTGTTATTGTTTACTCTTTTCAGTTTTCCTTACTCAATAATAGTTACCCACCCTGATTCATGTCCATGATATGTGACCAAGTTTTTATTGGTGCCACAAACCTACCGCCAAACTCTCCTCATGTGTCAGGTTGGATACTAAAGAAGGGGAGAAAGACATATATAGAATCGCTCGTATGACGGACCAAAGAACTCGGGATATCGGGGCGGTTAAGTGCGTGAAAGATGTTGATCAAAGAGTGTTGGTTGATGATAACAAGATAAAGAGTAAATGGAGGTCCTACTTTGATAATTTATTTAATGAGATTCAGGACCAAGAGATTGAGGTTGTAGCTATTACTCAGGACATGGTAAATCGGGATTTTATGATAAGGTTCAAAGGGAGGAAGTTAAAAGAGCTTTAAAAAAGATGGGGTCAAGGAAAGTTGTGGGCCGGATAGTATTACTATTGAGGTTTGGAGATGTTTGAGAAATAAAAGAATTTGAGTGGTTGACAGCTCTCTTCAACAAGATATGGGTAAATAATAGGATGCCAATGGTATGGAGGAAGAGCACCATTATCACGATGTATAAAAATAAAGGTGATGTTCAAGATTGTGCTAACTATAGAGGGATCAAGCTAATGAGCCACACCATGAAACTTTGGGAACGAGTTATTGAATTGAGGTTGACACGATTTGTGCAAATTTTGGAAGATGAGTTGGGATTTATGCAAGGAAGGTCAACTATGGAGGCAATCCATCTCATGAGGGAGCACTACATGGATGAGAAGAAAAACCTACATATGGCTTTTATTGACATGGAAAAGGCATATGATAAGGTATCGAAGGAAGTGCTACGGTGGGCTCTTACAAGAAAAGGTATCTCAAAGAAATATATTGATATCATTAAAGAAAGGTATGAGGGGTTAGCACGAGTGTAAGAACTAGTGTTGAGAAAACAAGAGAGTTCCCTATCATTATTGGTGTATATCAAGGTTCTACACTAAGCTCTTTTCTTTTTGCCATAGTTATGGACGAATTGGCAAATTGAATTCAAGATGGTATCCCTTGGTGCATATTGTTTGCAGATGATATTGTGTTGGTTGATAAATCGAAAGAAGCACCGGAAAACAAGGTGGAATTGTGGAGAACGTTGGAATCACGACGGAATATATGGAGTGTGTATTCGGTGGGACAAGGAACAGGACAACATGCTCAATTAGTTTGGATGGAAAGAGTGTCCAATGTTCGGATTTCTTTTGGTATTCAGGATCCATTATCTAAAAGGATGGTGAATTGGACAGAGAGGTGGACCACAATATCAAATGAGGTTGGTTGAAGTGGAAGGGAGCTTCCAGTTTTTATGTGATCAGGATATGCCCAATAAATTAAAGGGAAAATTTTACCGCATAGCCATTAGACCAGCATTGTTGTACGTGACCGAATGTTGGGCTTTGAAGTACTGCCACCTCCATAAGATGAGTGTGGCACATATGTGTATGCTACATTGGATGTGTGGGCATACAAGAAAGGACAAAATACGAATGAGGAAATTAGGAGGAAGTTGGAAGTTGCTTCCATTGAAGATAAAACGAGGGAAAATCAACTAAGATGATTTGGTCATATAAGACAGAAACCCAGTACTGTTTCGGTAAGAAGGTTGAAAGGGTGGCAACGAGAGGGGAGGAGGAGAGATAAAGGAAGACCAAAACAAACTTGGATGAGGGTCGTTAGTGGAAATACGAGGGTATTGGGACTTGAAGAACATTTAGTGTCAAACACGGAAGATTGTAGGAGGATATCTATTGATGACTTTTGCGACTCCTAGAATTTATTCATGTGTAGCCACCCAAATTAATTTGGGACTAAGGCTTTGTTGTTGTTGCTGTAATATTAGTTACCCACCTTGATCCCTAAGGTTAAATCGCCTGCGATGCTGCGTTGCGTTGGTTTGGACATGTGAGGCGAAGACCTCACAGAGCACCGATGCAAAGAGTGGAGTGGGATTACACAGATCTCAAACGAGGTAGGGGAGATCGAAATGACTTGGTTGGGAGGTGTTAAAAAGTTTATGAAGCTTTTGGATTTACACGAGAACGAGATTCTTGATCGAAAGGGGTGGAGAAGGAAAATTCATGTGGATGACCACATGAATTGATCATTTTTGGCTCATGTGGTCGACCCCATTTATGGGATTAAGGCTTCGATCAATTGATTGATTGAATACTAATTATGCACCTTGAACATTTTGATTACCATTTTATTCATATTAAAAAATGGTCCATTTAACATAGCTTAGATCACTCCAACTAGTGTCATTTAAAAAAAAATTAAAAAACCTAGAGTATGTTAAACACGAACACCCAATCAATCAAAGCCTTAACCCCATTATTAAGGTGAGCTACATGAACCAAACTTTGATCATTACATGTGGCCATCCACATAATTAATTCTTTTTTGCAAAAGAAAATTTCACACTAACATTAATCGATTTAAGAAAATTTACATAATACAAGTAGATTAGTAACGGCAAATTTTATTTTTTAAGTCAAATCGACCTTATCATTTTGATTAATCGTATCAAACTAAAATTTTTTTGCTTGACAATAACGAGTTAGTCATTTTTTTAATTTCATCTTTATACTAACTAGTAACTACTGCAATACCTAGATATGTTTTGGATTTCCATGTTGTCCATAAAGCAATAGTTTGGAAACCTTATCAAATACAAGGGGAAAAGCTTCGTACAGTTGTAACTTGATGTCATTTGAAATTCGTAAAACAGCATTAGAATTTTTAAATCAATGTAGACAGTTTTATATTTAAGCAAATCAACACCTGGATCCACCACGAGTACTAATTTTTTTTAGTTATCCAGAAAAAAATGACTATCAATCACTACAACACTCTCTCCTTTATCAATGGATTTTCTATAAGGGAAGTAACTAAGCAATAATGACATTATTCACATACAAATATACTAGCAGAAAAGAAAATATAATATCAGATTCAGTTGACTGTATAAAAGTAGAAAATAATTACCTACTACTTTCAATCAAACACTTGACTGCTACAAAAGGATTGCTAAAAAAATGATACCCATATTAAACAAATGCCATCAATCTCCTACTTCCCATTTTCCAGTACCCCCTTTCACATAAAACTACACTTGATTTGCTTTTGTACTAGGTTAGCTCCCGTGCATCGCACTGTTTATGTAGGAAAATTGGTACAGATAAATGAATTTCGAAATAAAAAATTTTATATCGATGATGTTTTTAAAAGCTTTCGAAAACTATTCAATGACAATTTAATCATAGTGACATTGTTCTTAAAAAAGTATTTGGAAGTAGAAAAAAAATTAAATATTAAAAAAGGGAGGATTGAGAAAAAAGAAAGTGCAATATTAAAAGAAATAAAACAATTATTGCAACTAAATTAATTGTCAAAGTTTTTTATTCAAAAATATAAGAATTTTTAGTTTAAGTGGATAATTTGCTACAAAATTCCTCGTATTATAAAAATCAAAAAGGGGTATAGTATTGAATATTTAATTAATTTTTCTAAAAAAATTAAGTTTCAAACACAAATAAGTAAGTGGTACCAAAAGGTATTATTATAAAGATTATATATTATAAAAATAGGATTTTTTTGTATGGTGCCCTTGAGGTATTAGCTTTTCTATGTTGTGTCCCTTCAAATAAAAACTTCTATATGGTGCCCCACAAGTGCAATTATGTTCTCTATGGTGCCCTTGATTACCATATGCAACAAACACCTTTAACTCCATCTTTAACCTTCCCATCACATTATTCCTATCCTCCCATCAACTCCGATCTCACTCCACCTATAAAAACTAGCCCAACCACAACAACCACCACCACCATAAACAAATCCCAACCCCAACCACCCTAGCAACCAATACGTATTGTTCCAAACCCCGCCCCAATCACCAAACAAACCACCAAAAATTATTCGAAAATGCTCCAATTGTCAGACACTTGTATTTCTTCACTTCAAGAAATCGAATTAGTGGTTATTTTGGTGTTGTGGGTGGTTAGAGTTTTTTGGGGGGGGGCTGTTTTCTACCTTCCACCATAATTCAGGTTAAGTCACAGTCGACGACTATGCCCCTTTTGACATGTCAGCGGAGCTAGAATGCTTTGATTTTATGTGATGATATTTTGTGTGCCAAAAACACATCCTTGAGTTCCTTTTTGTTTTGTTTGATTTTTTTGGGTGATTTGATCTTCATTTATTTGGTTGTTTTTAGTGATTTAATTTGTGAATGGATTATGTTGTTTGATTTTTGGTTTTCTGGGTCTAAGACGAAGACAGGTTTTAATTGTGATTTAATTTGTGATGGACCTCATGGAAGTTTAATTTGAACCTTCAATTGGATTGATGACTATGTCTAGTTGACTAGTCACTAGTTCATCAATAAGTAGAAAATCACCAGATGTTGTATAAGGTGATTGTCTTCTTTCTTTCGTTTCTGCTTCGCCACCGCACCAGCACCGCCACTTGGTCTTGTCTCTTCTACTTTTGACATTTGATGATTGATGAATTTCTGATCATTTCATTAATTACAATTTTGATTATTTTGATTGATGAAAGTGGTGTGGCAGTGGTTATGTTGAGTCAAGGAGAGTGAGAGATAAGGTAATAGGAGGAGAGAAGACAATGGAGGATAAAGCAAGTTGAAGAGAGAGGGGCAATGGAAGAAGATGGGGAGAGTAAGGAATAGAATAATGGGATAAGCAATAATTGACGGAAAAACTTAACTGTTATCAATGGTAGTTAACCACATGGCACCATACTTGAAGGGCACCATGTAGAAGTTTTTATTTGGAGAGGCACAGCATAGAAAAGTTAATACTTTAGGGGCACTATATAGAAAAACCCAAAAAATATTGCATCATAAGCTAACAGCAAAAAAATAAATAAATAAATTAATAATAAAAAAAGGTATATAAAATAAATTGATTAAAGTTTTTGAAGGAAAAACAATTGAAATTTCGAAAAGTGGTTCTTATTTTAGTTAGTGTGTTAGCTTTTGCTATATGCCTAATTGCCGATAAAAGCTTCATATGAACTACAAATTTTATCTCTCTGAATTATATAAACAAGCAACACTCCTACTCAATGAGATTACTACCTTTGGTTAATGAGATACTAATTTCTTGGCAACATCCTCTTTACACAAATATCATGATTTCTGAATCTCACAGTATAACTGCTTTGCCCCTAAAGTAAGTCAACCACTTGGCATTATGCTAACTGCCAAGTGTGCAGCTAATACAGCGCACCAGGAAGCAATAATAAGTAAATAGAAAGGTGGAATTTATCAATCGAAATGGAATTATTGGCTTCGCCACCGCACCAGCACCGCCACTTGGTCTTGTCTCTTCTACTTTTGACATTTGATGATTATGAATTTCTGATCATTTCATTTTACAATTTTGATTATTTTGATTGATGAAAGGTGGTGTGGCAGTGGTTATGTTGAGTCGAGAGGAGAGTGAGAGATAAGGTAATAGGAGGAGAGAAGACAATGGAGGATAAAGCCAGTTGAAGAGAGAGGGGGCAATGGAAGAAGATGGGGGGAGTAAGGAATAGAATAATGGGATAGCAATAATTGACGGAAAAACTAACTGTTATCAATGGTAGGTAAACACATGGCACCATACTTGAGGGCACCATGTAGATTTTTATTTGGAGAGGCACAACATAAAAAGTTAATACTTTAGGGGCACTATATAGAAACAAACCAAAAATATTGCATCATAAGCTAACAGCAAAAAATAAATAAATAAAATAA
>PYUH01000274.1:293573-310941 GCA_016808085.1 Suaeda aralocaspica
CAAAACACTACAAAGAATTAATGAAACATTGCCAAAACCAATAGTCAATAATTACCAGGATCAAGAGGAAAAATAATAAACCATAGGGTTCCAAGTACTAATTGAGCTCCAACCATCCAATCCCAGGTTCGACGAACCACATCCATGTCGTGACATGTAATGCTTTGACACTCTGTAGTAAATGTATAACTTTAATGTTCTTGTATACATAATGAATTTCATAGAACCTAATCAGCTATTATTACAAGTAGCAATCAAATTAAATTCTTCTTCTTTGTTCCATAATTCCTTGCTTAACTATGTCCCTAAATGGTGGCTGGTGCTTGAAATACTGAGCTTTATCCACTTTTTTCTAATCCTTATTCTTTTTGCTATTATCTTGTTTCTGTTTGATACAACTATCTACAACTGCTTTTGGTAGGGAGCATCAACGAAGAATGTTATGTAGTAATGCTTTTAATGAATATGAATCATGAATGAAATGGTCCAGAATAACTTTCAAAACAGCAGCTCCCTGGTTGTGAATTGCAAAATCACTGAAGTGATTGAAACTTTTCCAGCCCTTATAACGTTAAAGTCAGCATGTGCTATTTATTTTCAATTGCACTATCAATAAGGTATCATTCATGTATAGGTTCTGCCAGTTGTTAAAATTCTATCTAAAGGATTTCACATAAAATTAGTAAAATGATAGTACACAAACCGCCACCCAACAATGAAATGTGCTAGAATTGAATTTTCTATTCGTTCAAATAACAGTTGGGGGAGCTCAACATCTAATACATAATTCTCATGAAAAAAAAGGCAAACACTAGAATTGCCAATAAAGAGAAAAACACACAGTTAGTACTTACTTTTATTGCTAACATGTCAATGCACAATCCCTCCATGAGGAGACAACAGTATGACCCTCAATAGATGTAGCTAGCTCCACCATGCACACAATAGGAACCTGTGTGTGAGACAAAAAAGAATACAAGAAGAGATGGTGAAGGGATAGAAAAGTACAAAATAGAAACTTTCATGGATCATGTCTCAGAAAAATATTCATAGGAAACATGAGCGTACTCAGAACACAAGCAGCAGAAAGCATTGAGAAGAAGTCATATCACAGCTTTATGCCGCTTTTAATTTATCCAACTAGCATGTCAAAGAATAATATACCTTATGGGTTAACGACGACACACGATCAGAATGAAACTTCTTGTTCAGACCTGTCATACAATTAGTAAAATATCATCTTGTGAATAAGGGTGGTTTTATTAAAACAAAGAAAATGGGGCAGTAACTAGCCAGGAAGGAGTAGTTTATTTGTGACCTTCAAGGTTCCACAATCAACAAACTCACAATCACAAAAAAAAAACCTTCTTCCTCCTCTCCCCCCTCCTCCTTTTCCTTCACCTCTCCCCCCCCTCACTTCTTCCCCCCCCCCCCTTCCCCCCTTTTCCCTCCCCCCTTTCCCCCTCTTTTCTCCCCCCTCTTCTCCCCCCCCCCCCCCCCCCCCCCCCCCCCCCCCCCCCCCTTCACTCCTCCTCCCTCTCTCCCATCCCTTTTTCCCCCTTCCCCCCCCCCCTTTTTCCCTCCCCCCCCCCCCCCTCCTTCCTTTTCCCCCTTTCTCCCCCCCCCCCCTTCCCTTTCCCCCCCCCCCCCCCCCCTCCCCCCCCCCCCCCCCCCCCCCTCCCCCCCCCCCCCCCCCCCCCCCCTCCTCCCCAATTCTTTTTTCTTCCCCCCCTGCCCTTTCCCTTCCCCTTCTCTTCTTCCCCTTCTCTTCTTCCCCTCTTTCCCCCTTTCCCCCTCCACCCCTTCCCCCCCCCTCTCCCCCCCCCCCCTCCTCCCCCCACCCCTCCCCCCCCCCCCCCCCCCCCCCTTCTCCTCTTCTTCTTTCTCTTTTCCCCCCCCTCCCCCCCCCCCTTTCCCCCCCTTCTTTCCCCCTCCCCTCCCCCCCCCCTCTTCCCCCTCCCTTCCCTTTTTTTCCCCCCCCCCCTCTTTCTTTTTTCCCTTTTCTCCCCCCCTTTCTCTCCCCTTCTCCCTTCCCCCTTTATCATTATCTGCATTAGATATAACAAAACTTGCAACAATTAAGTAATAGACTTCGGTGACTTCCATTTCCTATAGTACAAACTTCCAAAACAACAATTTAGCCCATTCCTAAGTAATATAACAAGGTTAGAAACTTCATCATGAAATATAGAGAAATAGCATACGAATAAAATATTCATGGGGTGTTCATATGCCACATCATCATATGCAAAACCTTCCACAAAGATAGACAACCTACTCAAGGTTTACAGTGGGACCAAAATTAAATTGACATACTACTTCTATTTCAAATTAGATGCACCAATAGTCAAAAATGGATACTTCAAATTAGAACTAACATATGTTTTTTTCCTTTTCAACATTATTATCTCTTTGTCTCTCTTTATCACAAGTCTTTCTATTTTCTCTCTTTTACACTCACAAGCCAAATTTGACAAGGAACTCGTCAACTAAAATCATTGCATCTTATTTGAAACAAAGATAGTATTTTAACACAAAATATTTAAACAAACCCTCCCACTAATTTAATGGGACAATTATATCTGTCACATCACAAAACAAATCTGTAAATTCTTTTCAACCCTCTATCCATGAACCTTGGCAAATTTTTCTACCAATAATGGGTTTGTTAATAATTCTCAAAAAACTGATGTTCAAGGAACAAGGATGCAATTATGATTTGTCGAGTTGTTAGAAGTTTCTTTGAAGTTTAAGGTCGAATATTAAAGAATCTGGAATACTCTTTGAAACAACAAGGGTCTCACTCATTATGCATCATAAATAATTAATTGTTGTTCAGAATCTCAGATTTATTATTGAGTTAGAAAGGAAAAAATAAAAGCAAACTTAGTTTTTAGCATTGATTGCGCGATTTTCAATAGTAAAAAATGCTGGTAACATATTCAACCCCCCCCCCCCCCCCCGAAAAAATAGGTTTGAATTCAAAACCATTAACTTCAAAAATTAATTAACTACCCAAAATTTGATTTTTTTTTTTCCAGGAATCATACAATATCCAACGAGTTGTTCCCACCTTTTGCCCTACATATATATTGTTGAAATTCTTGTTTATCTCAAACTAAATAGCTTAAGATTACTAACTTCCTCTCCTTTACAATTATCATGATTTTAGAATTAAAAAACCATTTCTCCTTAATATCATGTCATTGTTATTTGATATTGTGCAAAAAAACCATGCAAGGATATATTCAATTTCATCTCATAAAAGACATATATAGGATTACACATCTTTATCAATTTAGGTTTTTTCCTTTACTTTATTACCGTAAACTAGTAGCACCAATGCACGGCTTATTTAATAATATTTTAAAAAAGATAAATAATTGCTTATGAGTATTAATATCTAAAAAAAAAACAAATCATTAAAACCTTTCAAAATATCAGTATTTGTAATAAAAACATCTCATGAAATAATAAAATTATGAAATTATTGATCTTCTTTATTTAATAATTTGTAAAGTTGCTATTGTAATCTGCGCAATATTTTTATATTGATTATTGAAAATCCTTCTCAGTTTCAATATTCCTGTTATAAAAACAAAAAAAATGACCGAAAAGAAA
This sequence comes from Suaeda aralocaspica, assembly GCA_016808085.1. NCBI lineage: Eukaryota > Viridiplantae > Streptophyta > Magnoliopsida > Caryophyllales > Amaranthaceae > Suaeda > Suaeda aralocaspica. Next base: position 297,195 of record PYUH01000274.1, read on the forward strand.
GAAGTAACTCCTTTTCAATAGTCATAATTTTGCACCAAATGACGTTATACAGTTATTCTAACTTATCAAAACCATTGTTACTAATAAAATTAGAGAAACAAATTATATTATTAGAATGTGTTTTTCATTCTATATTAAAAAAATAAAATCTAAACTATCATGGTAATCTCGTGCAATATTTTTATAGTTAAATTATATTTTGAAGAAATCCGTGTACAATAATAAATGAACTATATTTTAGATCTCATACAAAAAACCTAAACCAATATTAAGAACTCGTTAAATAGAATATAATTAACTTAAATTGTTGAAATTTCATCACTTCACTAATATCCTACAAAATTACCACTAAAAGTCGAGAAAATTGAATTATATGTTTTAGTGGTTTCCTTATAAATATCTCATAAAATATTAACGTTCAATCCGTACAATATCACCAATGAAGCTAGAGGAAGAAAAAATATAATAGCTTGTACTTTGAGATAAATTTGTTGTGTAATTTTAGGTAAAAAAAAGAATAGTATTTTAGTAGGATGAAAATTTCTGCATGTTTCATTAAACTTTTGAATCTGAAATGTGTGGCGTTGAGAACTCTTTAGTTGTGAGTTGAAGGCTACATTGATTTATTTGAATCTTAAATAGTAAGAGTTTTTAAGTTCTTTATTTGTTGAGATTGTATGTGTGTTTTTTAAAATAGAAATGGAAAACTTTTTAATATAGTTGAAAGTGTGAAGGATCAGTTTCCGATTTTACAAATGCTAACATTTCAAAATTATTGAAGAAAGATTATATGCAAAATATTATAAAAAAAAAAAAAAAAAAAACATTACTAGTTGCTTAAATGGAGAGCAGCACGGAGTGTTGTGTGACAAAAACATCCCGTTTAAGTTGAAGGGGAAATTCACAGGAGTGCCATAAGACCAGACCAGTAGTTGCTCTATGTTTCAGAATGTTGGGGCTTACAAGAAAGAGCACATTAAAATAGGAGTTACGGAGATGCGGATGTTGAGATGAATGTGCGGGAACAACTCTAAGGGTAGAATCAGGAATGAAGTCATACGTAAAAGTTGGGTGTCGCAGACATTGCAAGCAAATAAGAGAAAATCGCTTGCATTGGTTGGATATGTGAGACGGAAAACCTGAGGGAGCCCCGGTGCGACGAGTGGAGGATGGGATCATGGAGGTTCAAACGAGGTAAGGGGGACCGAAAATGATTTGGTGGGAAGGGGTATAAGGATATGAAGCTTTGGATTTACAAGAGAATGAGTCCTGATCACCAGGGGACGAGGGGAAAACTTATGTAGAAGACTACATGGAATGATTTTTTGGTTAATGTAGCCGACCCCAATATTTGGGATAAGCTTTGTTGGATTGATTTGATTGTTAAATTAGTTTTATTCAGTGGTTTAAAAAATGAGTGGAAAAGAGTTAATCACATCGCGACACTTACCAACAGTAGTTGGGGCAGCTTCTCTCTTAGTATAGTATATTGATGGAGTGGGATGTCTGCCTATAAGTATGGTTGTATTCATCAATAAAATATTGTTACCGGTCTAAAGAATCTAAACTTGGATCTAACGCAATCTAAACTTGAGTGTTAATTCTTGTGAGTAACTCTCTTTTGTTGCTCTCTCTTTGGAAAATTTAAAAGGATCATTGAACCAGATGTGAGTTATCTTTGGGAACCATACTTCTCTTAGCTATAATCTATCCAAATATAATCTGGTTAGCTTCACCTCAACCTCACGAACTTATGTTATGCCATAGTGTCACCATATATTATTCACCTTATTGTTTAAGGTCAATGAAAAAGATAAAGACAAAAGGAATTCGGGGTGTGAAATATATAAATCATGATGACAAAACACTAGGTGTAATCACTATGAAATCACGATATATATTATTCTTGATGCACATCACATTCCCCTTCTTTTGAGAAGATGAGATTTCTCAAAGATAACCTCTTTTTTTTCTCATAATAACTATGTAATATATAAAGAGAAGAGGGTTTTTTGTAAATTTTAGTTGACCACAAATACCCCCTTAACTTTTTATTAGTTTATTATTACTACGGGGATAGTATATATAACCAATAAACCTCTAATAACTACATCTAGATAACATTTTTTTAAGTGCAAAAGATATTCTCAAAAATATTTAACAAAAAAAAAAAAACTAAACTGCAATATTTGTATTAGTAGCCAACCCCAATTATGAGACTAAGGCTTTGATTGATTAATGATTTCACAATCATTTGTAGTACGGATATATCAAATGTGAGTTTTTTTTTCTCTCATTTTTAATTTTTTGTACCTTGAGCAATGCATTGTTTGTGCACGTGATCTTTAATTATTAAACATAACCATTAGGTTAACTTAACACACTCCCTTGTTTCAAGATGTTGTCACGTTTCATTAGGGTGTTTCTCATGTTGTTGTTACACTTGAATCTTCATTTTTCCTATGATTTAGACATTTGGATTGGTTAAATAAATCTTGGAATGAGGTGTTCAGTCTTATAAATTTATTAATGAGAAAAAATAACAAAATAAGTAACTTATTTAAAATAATGAACCTAACTATTTTAACCAATCAAATAAAGCATCACACACAATACCATTTCTTAATTTGTGTGCAAGATTCTAAATGTAACGAACATTGTGAAATGCGGAGAGTACTATGTATAAGCAATTTGCTTCACCAATAGTCAAATAAATCATTTTGCACTATTCTTCATTTAAGCATTGCTAAATACACACTAAACATCATAAAAGACTTTTTTCCATTCTTCAACTTTATAATCTACTTGTCTCGTTTCTTTCCATCTCTTTTTTTATTTTATTATACATACTCATTAAATTCCTTAAAAAGATGGGATATGCTCAAGTGAGCTCCTCTCTTTTTTACTTTTCTCATGGTAGCCTCATGTTTCTAGATAATCATCGATGACCTTAAGTAATATTACTTATGAAACATACATTATAGGTTAACGACATGATAAAAGTGATTTTCTTCATATGGTAGTTAAAACGTTAACTCATGTTTCCGCTTATTCTTCCATTTTTTCTACTAATCTATCTAGGGCAGCATGCTTGCGGGGTATCATAAATAGTCTTCATATCCTATGATGTGTTGTTAGGTCATTCATTCCAATCTCTACCCCTTCCCATTCCCCCAAATTCTTCTATGTTGATTCCCTACTCTCCCTAGCCTCCATTCCTTTTTTATCCACCCACACCACGTACACAAACGCAACAACAAACACCAACCACCCATTACCTTCCCAACCTAGCCGAATGCAACACTCTCCCTCCTGCAATCACCCAAAAAAACACACCAATAGCCACCTTGAAACCACCTCAAATATCCAAACCCACCAAAAAAAATTTCCTCCTACAAGAAGGATTGCTAAACAACGCCGCCAAAATTATGTGAAGTGTGTTAAATGCCCTAATCCTCATTCACTCACTTCTCTCACCACCACCATCACTTAACCTCATTCGCATCACCACCACCACTTTAAGCCTCTCCCCACCACCACCACAATATTTCCTAACAGCGTGGAAGAAAAAAAGTTGCAGGGAATCAACTTCAAAAGCAAAAAGAAAAAATGCCAAGGTGACGGCGGCAAGAGGGACGACGGTAATATATATATTATTTTCTTTTTTAATATGAAATAATCCAGATCCACCCTACCTCGTTTAAAACCATCCCATGATCCCAACCTTCCACTCGTCGCACCGGTACTCTCTCGTCTCCATCTCACATGTCAAACCAACGCACAGCGAATTTCCCCTTAATTTGCCTCGGTCACATATGCTTTAAAATTTGGGGTGGTTCATATAGATCAAAGGACCTAACTAACAAGTTTACAAGTTTGATACTAACTGTTAACAAAAGGGAATAGATGATAATGGGGGTTTGACCCACCTTAAGGTGTTTGTTTAGTGTTTTCCATTTTTATTTTTTTCTAATGGAATTTTTGTCTATGACCAATGTTTTCTATTTTACCACTTACATAATGACACCATAGGGTGTAGCATTGTCTATTGTAGTAATGTTTTCAAAATTGAATTCTAATTGAATCTCAAACCACACTAGTTTTGTGCCCGCCATCACCATCACTTTTTCGTCAAAAAAAAAAAATATAATAAATCATAGAATTTATTATTATTTTAGACATTTTAGTCATCAATTTATTAAGAGATATTGAAAAAAAAAATCAAAAAATGATAAACTAATCGAATTTTAAGAAAAATCAAAATTGTAAAGGAGTGGTGCTACGACGAGGGCTAAACTTAGAAAACTAGGTCGTTATGGGCCAATTGGATAACTCTGTAATAAACTTATAAACTTTAGGTCTTAGAAAAATTGAACCTCACAAGTTAATTAACCCAATTAGTTGTTGCAGTTCATCACGCATCCATTCAATTTACACCTAAAACTACCCGAAACCCATGTGATGCCCAAGCTACTAATAGGGTTTTATGATACTCGTAATTTTAAGGATGGGAAGAAAAGAAAATTTGCAGTAGAGCAAAAGCAAGCCAAATTGATTATATCAATTGTCATCTTAAGAAATCTACGTCCAACTTCTATACAATTACTAAATACAAATTTTTCCCAAACACACAAAAATATAATAAAAATACCTTTTTAGCTTCCCAATACCTCTAACACTTATTAAATCTCTAATTACCTTTACAATACTCCTAGTACTTGCCTTTGAGGCCTCTCTTTGTAAATGAAAGTGTGATTGGTGAGCACGCTTGCGTGTTGCAGCATGATAAATACGAACCAAAAGCAACCTCGAACATAAACAAAACGACATCCAAGTGTCCTGAACTTTTAAATAAGCTAAAAAGGAAATTTCTCAGATATTTCAGATTAATCATTAATACTACAAACTATGTTTAGTAGAGTGAGAGGATGTAATCAAGGATCATACCTTGGGAACCAACAACATCAGGAATATTTACAGCTTGTGGAAACTGTTTTGTGGCTTCCCATGCAAGGATCTTTCATCATAATCCAATGTCATGTTTTCTACCAAAGAACCATAGATGATTAACTCCGTGACTTCAACTAAAATATAAGATTTTTAGCTACAGTATCTTATATTTGCATCTGTTAACCATCTCTTATTTTTAGGCCAATAAGTAAAAGATCCACGGCATAGTGGGAGCACAAACGCCACAATACAAATGAAACATCTGTCAAGTAAGTAAAAAAAAAAAGAGACAAATTGCAAAGTTGCATTGAAGCCTGAGTTTTTAGGCTTTCAAGGCCTCACTATTTTTGTAGTTGTAGCCTTGAGTTGTAATTTGACTTTCAGTTGTGGTTCAAGTTGGGGATTTGAGATAGTGGTTTGAATTGGTGTGGATTTGGGTTATGGCGTGAAACTAGGTTTAGGTGGATGAACTTCGACAACCACCAATCAAAACTAAGATCTAGTGTGGTGGGTGGTGGTGGTGGTGTGGGATTAAGGCAAATTTGTTTGGTGTAAGTGTTAGTGGCCAAATCAAGGTGTCTTACAGTTTGGGGGGGTGGTGAGTGTGGTTTACTCGAGGAGGCCTTGCATGGTAGTTGGGGGAATTTCTCTCTTTACCATGTGGGTATACGGTAATTTTACCACCGTTTAAAGTTGTCTAGGAGTTGTGTCCAAAAATTATTGCAAAAAAATTAAATAAGATAGTACCGTGTACTCTCTCCATCCCAATTTAGTTGCTACATCCACTTTTTCACAACTTCCACAATAGTAATAAATTGAAAACATATACACTTGAGTACTTGAATAAGAAACATCACAAGGATGAAGGCAACAAGCCATACCCTCTTTTTAATACTAACATGATCCCAACACAAGTAACTTTATAAAATGAGAACATAAATTATGAGTAACATCTAGGTATCTTGCATATATATACTCAGATTATATTTTAATCAATAAATTAAACTCTTTAGAAATAAAAAAAAAAAAAAAGGAAGAAAAAAGGATAGGAGATATTCTATCAAAAAAATAGCTTAATTTTCTGTTTGTTGCCATAAGAAACCTCTAGGCATTTCAAGTGTTGATATACTGTCTTTAGGAAGAACTATAAAATTTCCAACTAAACCCGCACAATAGAATATATTTCTACACGGCGGTATAAATGTGTTCATAATGGAGACTGAATGAAGTCAATGAACTCACAACTATAGACACATCCTATTAATTTTCAGACATATTACGCCACACAGAAAATGGAACTCAAAAAGCTTCAATAGATACCATGAGTTTTAAAAAATTGTTACTAAAACATTTGAATACTCATGGGAACCCCATATTGTTTGGTAAGCGGCATATAGTATTTTCGTGTTTATGTCAAGATAACAAAAAATCAAACTCACAGTGTAAGTTTTTTTTCACAAATATCAAATCCTAAATCCATACTTCCTATCATCTGAAGAGGTACTTTTGTTATGGGAAAGTATCCATCTCTTAAACATTGCTGAACAATTTTTTATCGAGAAAAAATTCTTTATCAGCCGGCTTTTAACTAGGGAAATCACTCTTACTGCTTTTTAAATCACCTCCAACAACCCTATTTTCGTGAGCTTCATCTCCTCCAATGCTCAAGGATGAAGTATATATCCCACCCACAAATCTTCTATACATACCTTGCATTTTCATAGTTTCATATACCCTACCTTCTCTTTTGAGGACTTGAGTTATTTATTTACTTTTTTTTTCTATCAAGAAAAAGGACCATTTCTGATTTTAACAATACTCCTCCATCCTTATAATACTTGCCACATTCCTTTTGGATAGGGGTTTTTTGCAAAGATAAAAATGAAGGGACCTTACTTACTAGATAATTGGGTTAAAAGGTGGGGATTAATGACAAGAACACAAAAAAAAAGGTAAAGTAGGAAGAAATTGGATTCAAATAAACCCCAAGCTAAAAAAGTGTAAGAGTATATGAGGACCCAAAAGCTAAAAAGGAAATGTAGCAGTGAATTGGGACATCATTTAAGATAAATGTAGCAAGTATACACGATGGATAGAGAGAGTAATCTAAGTTTCACCATCCAACCTCCCCTTGAAACAAAAGGGTTTTTCTACACCGTGCCCCTATGCCCTTTTGGGTTTTCTAAGGTGCGCCATCCAAAATTAGAAGTTCCATATGGTGCTAAATTGTATCTACCCTATTCATGGACCTTATTACATTTCTGATGGAGTCACATTAAACATCCTTAAACCTTCTTCTCTACTCACATCACATCGTTGCCTCTTCTCTCCCCAATCACTCTTCATCCTCAACGTAAAGCTCCATGCAAACCCCAATCACCAATCCATCGCAACAAGCACCACTACTTGCAACAACACAAAAACCTCCCACTCTAAAAACATATTAATCACTCAATATTGTTCCCACAAAACCACCAAAGAACACACCCCAACCGAACCTAAAACACTCCTAATTGCCAGCTCCAAAGAATCTAATCAAGACCCATTTTATTTGCAATCCAACATCCATTTTGTACTTACCAGCACCATTAATTTGTTCATCATATTAATATCGTATATCAATTTTACTTTGATGCTCAACAACAAAATGAATGAAATTGTTCAAACTTCCAAACCAGTGAAAACACGGATACAACAACGATTGACAACTTCCATTAGAAATGATTTGATTGCCTTTGTTAGAATTGACCTCAACAATCTGAAAATAGTTTCATCTTAATTGAAGTACTTTCTTTCAAACTATCCTTCACCCATTCGGCACTATCTCAGTGTCCCACTTAGAAACTCCTCGCCTCCCTTCCCACAAGTACACACACAACAAAACCCCAACCATCTCAAAAGCCACCACCTGACTCACGAACAAAAAGCCTCACAAAAACCCAAATCCATCCTCCCCAGACCTTCATTTCTACGGTACAGCTTGGAAGCTAAAATAGGGTGATAATTACTGCCCTATCATAACTTCGTTACTTATGTGTTTGTGTTTGCTTACATTTATATATTTGCGAGTGAAAGAAGAGAAATCCGCCCCAAGGTGCGAAATCCACTATGCGCCGAAATCGGTGATGGCCTGAGGAATCAAGGTGATGGCAGGCCAGTCAGAGAAACCAAAAGAGGTAGATGCGAATGAGAGATATAGGTAGAAACCCAAGTGAACATATAAACAAACACTAGCCTAACCAACAGTAGGGAGATTGGTGGGCTAGAGGGTGAATTGCGACTTGTTACAAAGCACCGTGTAGATACCTTTAATTTTGACTGGACCGGGCCAATATAGAAACCAACATAACCACAAAGGTCGCGGTGTGTAGGTCAAAAAAAACATCCAAAATTGAAACTTCAATACATCAATGAAAAACCCAACCCTTGTTGGTGTGCACGCAATTTCCTGAGGTGTGCACCTCTAACACTGTCTTTCTTAGTTTCGTCTTCTGCTTAAAGTGCTGCTCCTATGCACTACGCTGCCCAAAAAAAGCCTCCGCGCTGTCACAACCATCCCACTACGAGAGGGTCGAGGAATGTTATTGGGATTTTTAATAATTTATCCTTTGGCTGGCCTAACCAACGAGATGCGCACACGCCTCTGCCTAGAGCGTTCTATCTGTTAGAAATAAGACCTGTCACTCCTTCACCATTTCAACTCTTTCCAGATCCCCCAAACCCTTGCAATCATGTCTCATTAGCGCTGAAGGTTTAATTACTTTTCGTCTATGAACACAAGGCCAGAAAGTTCTTTTTGTTTTGTTATGCCTGGCAATTTCCCTTAACCCTCTTCGTCTATGTATCGGTCTGGGGCCCTAGTGTCCTGTTCCGCCGACCTACCCATCCAAAGTATTTTTGAACATTAGGTCAGCCAACTCTACTATGGACTCATAACCCTTACGAAATTAACACCTACTCATTCCATTTCTCCCCTTTTTTATCCTTCGCATTGCTAGGACTATAATGTCGGTCTTTTAATACGGCCCCTCCCCCCTTTGGTAAGTCCCTAATGTTGGTAGCACGACGGTTTCGAGTGATTTAGCGACGCACCATTACAAGTGCCTCTCCGCCCTGCATCAACCTATACGCTCCTGCCCTGAGGCTAAAAGTCTCCTAAGCTCAGTGCTATCTATTTTTATCCTCAACCTCCTTGGGAAGGTCTCCGGTGGGCCTGAACATTTATAGACGCGTGTGAACTACCATTGTCGTGGAATGGAAACGATTCATACAACTTTCATCTAACCTCCTTCCCATTACACAATCTCTGGCATACAAAACGGCATCAAAAGTACCAAGTGAACAGACTCTATGTGAAATTTCTTACACCTAAAGGAGTAACCCACATATTTAGTCAGAGTCGCCACGACCATAAAAGAAAAAACAGAACTCTTCGTGATTGCCTAATCTAATCATATTATCTGGCTCTCTGATTGTTTAGAATCGGTTCAAGATCAAAGAAATGAGAAAATATAGTGAAATTAATAAAAAAAAAAGGTATATAAAATAAATTGATTAAAGTTTTTGAAGGAAAAACAATTGAAATTTCGAAAAGTGGTTCTTATTTTAGTTAGTGTGTTAGCTTTTGCTATATGCCTAATTGCCGATAAAAGCTTCATATGAACTACAAATTTTATCTCTCTGAATTATATAAACAAGCAACACTCCTACTCAATGAGATTACTACCTTTGGTTAATGAGATACTAATTTCTTGGCAACATCCTCTTTACACAAATATCATGATTTCTGAATCTCACAGTATAACTGCTTTGCCCCTAAAGTAAGTCAACCACTTGGCATTATGCTAACTGCCAAGTGTGCAGCTAATACAGCGCACCAGGAAGCAATAATAAGTAAAAAGGTGGAATTTATCAATCGAAATGGAATTATTGCAAACACTACAAAGAATTAATGTAAACATTGCACAAAACCAATAGTCAATAATTACCAGGATCAAGAGGAAAGAATAAACCATAGGGTTCCAAGTACTCATTGAGCTCCAACCATCCAATCCCAGGTTCGACGACCACATCCATGTCCTTGACATGTAATGCTTTGACACTCTGTAGTAGAATGTATAACTTTAATGTTCTTGTTATACATAAATGAACTTTCATAGACCTAATCAGCTATATTATTCCAAGTAGCAATCAAATTAAATTCTCTTCTTTGTTCCATAATTCCTTGCTTTAACTATGTCCCTACATGGTGGCATGGTGCTTGAAATACTGAGCTTTATCCACTTTTTTCTAATCCTTATTCTTTTTGCTATTTATCTTGTTTCTGTTTGATACAACTATCTACAACTGCTTTTTGGTAGTGGAGCATCAACGAAGAATGTTATGTAGTAATGCTTTTAATGAATCATGAATTAATGAAGAATGGTCAGAAGTAACTTTCAAAACAGCAGCTCCCTGGTTGTGAATTGCAAAATCACTGAAGATGTGATGAAAACTTTTCCAGCCTTAACAAGTTAACAGAGCATGTGCTATTTATTTTCAATTTTCCACTATAATATAGGTATCATTCATGTATAGGTTCCTGCCATGTTGTAAAAATCATCTACTAAAGGATTTCACATAAACATAGTAAAATGATAGATACACAAACAAAGCCACCCACACATGAATGTGCTAGGAATTGAATTCTTTCGTCAAATAACAAGTTGGGGAGTCAAATCTAATACATAATTCTCATGAAAAAAAAGGCAAACACTAGAATTGCCAATAAAGGAGAAAACACAGTACTTACTTTCATTGATGACATGTCAATGCAAATCCCTCCATGAGGAGACAAAGTATGACCCTCAATAGATGTAGCTCCACCATATGGCACAATAGGAACCTGTGTGTGAGACAAAAAAGAATACATGAAGAGGATGGTGAAGGGCATAGAAAAGGTACAAAATAGAAACTTTCATGGATCATGTCTCAGAAAAATATGTCATAGTAAACATGAGGTACTCAAGAACACAAGCAGCAGAAAGCATTGAGAAGATAGTCATCATCACAGCTTTATGCCGTTTTATGCTTCCAACTAGCATGTCAAAGAATAATATACCTTATGGTTGTTACACGACCTAACGATCAGTGAAACTTCTTGTTCAGACCTGCATACAATTAGTTAAAATACTCATCTTGTGAATAAGGGTGGTTTATTAAAACCAAGAAAATGGGGCAGAACTAGCCAAGGAAGGAGCAGTTTATTTGTGACCTTCAAATTCACAAATCAAACAACTCATTATTGCATTAGATATAACAAAACTGCAACAATTAATTAATAGACTTCGGTGACTTCCATTTCCTATAGTACCAAACTTCCAAACAAACAATTTAGCCCAATTCCTAAGTAATTAACAAGGTTAGAAACTTCTCATGAAATATTAGAGAAATAGCAATAGAATAAATATTCATGGGGTTTGTTCATATGCCACATCATCATTATGCAAACCTTCCACCAAAGATAGACAAACCTACTCTAAGGTTTACAGTGGGACCCAAATTAAATTGACATACTACTTCTATTTCAAATTAGATGCACCAATAGTCAAAAATGGATACTTCAAATTAGAACTAACATATGTTTTTTTCCTTTTCAACATTTTATTTCTCTTTGTCTCTCTCTTCATCACAAGTCTTTCTATTTATCTCTCTTTTACACTCACAAGCCAAATTTGACAAGGAACTCGTGCAACTAAAATCATTGCATCTTATTTGAAACAAAGATAGTATTTTTAAACAAAATATTTAAACAAACCCCTCCCACTAATTTATATGGGACACATTATATCTGTCACATCACAAAAACAAACTGTAAATTCTTTTCAACCCTCTTATCCATGAACCTTTGCAAATTTTTCTACCAATAATGGGTTTGTTAATAATTCTCAAAAAACCTGATGTTCAAGGAATCAAGGATGCAATTATGATTTGTCGAGTTGTTAGAAGTTTCTTTGAAGTTTAAGGTCGAATATTAAATGAATCTGGAATACTCTTTGAAACAACAAGGGTCTCACTCATTTATGCATCATAAATAATTTAATTGTTGTTCAGAACTTCAGATTTATATTATTTAGAAAGGAAAAAAAATAAAGCAAACTTAGTTTTTTAGCATTGATTGCGCGATTTTCAATAGTAATTGGCTAAATATTAACCCCCCCCCCCCGAAAAAATAGGTTTTTGAATTCAAACCCATTAAACTTCAAAAATTAAATTAACTACCCAAAATTTGATTTTTTTTTTTTTTTCCGGAATCAATATCAATATCCAACGAGTTGTTCCCACCTTTTGCCTTCCCTACATATATTTGTTGAAATTACTTGTTTATCCTCAAACTAAATAGCTTAAGATTAACTAACTCCCTCTCCTTTACAATTATCATGATTTTAGAATTAAACACACCATTTCTCCTTTACTATATCATTGTCATTGTTATTTGATATTGTGCAACTAAAAACCATGCAAGGATATATTCAATTTCATCTTCATAAAAGACATATATAGGATTACAATCTTTATCATAATTTTAGGTTTTTTACCTTTTACTTTATTACCGTAAACTAGTATAGCAATGCACGGCTTAATAATATTCTAAAAATAAGTATATAATAATTGCTTGTATGAGTTAATATTTATAACAAAAAAAAAAATCAAATTTCTATTAAAACCTTCAAAATATCAGTATTTTGTAATAAAAACATTCACTGAAATAATAAAATTATGAAATTATTGATCTTCTTTTTATTTAAATAATTTGTAAAGTTGCTATTGTAATCTGGCGCAATATTTTTATATTTGAATTATTGAAATCCCTTTCATGTTTCAATATTCCTGTTATAAAAACAAAAAAAAAATGACCGAAAGAAAGAAGTAACTCCTTTTCAATAGTCATAATTTTTGCACCAAATGACGTTATTACAGTTATTCCTAAACTTATCAAAACCATCATTGTTACTAATAAAATTAGAGAAACAAAAATATATATATGAATAGTGTGTATTTCATTCTATTTAAAAAAAATAAAATCTAAATTATCATGGTAATCTCGTGCAATAGTTTTATAGTTAAATTATATTCGAATGAAATCCCGTGTTACAATAATAAATTGAACTATATATTTAGATCTCATACAAAAAACCTAAACTTCCAATATTAAGAACTCGTACAATAGTAATTATTAACTTAAATTGTTGAAATTTCATCACTCTACTAATATCATACAAAATTACCACTAAAAGTCGAGAAAATTGAATTATATGTGTTTATAGTGGTTTCCTTATAAATATCTCATAAAATTATTAACGTCATCCAGTACAATATCACCAATGAAGCTAGAGGAAGAAAAAATTATTAATAGCTTGTACTTTGAGATAAATTTGTTGTGATAATTTTAGGTAAAAAAAAGAATAGTATTTTCATGTAGGAAATGAAAATTTTCATGCATGTTTCATTAAACTTTTTGAATCTGAAATGTTGGCGTTTGAGAACTCATTTAGTTGTTGAGTTGAAGGCTACATTGATTTTATTTGAATCTTAAATATGTAAGAGTTTTTAAGTTCTTAATTTTGAGATTTGTATGTGTGTTTTTTAAAATAGAAAATGAAAACTTTTTAATATAGTTGAAAGATGTGAAGAGATCATGTTTCCAAGATTTTTACAAATGCATAACATTTCAAAATTATTGAAGAAAGATTATATGCAAAATAATTATAAAAAAAAAAAAAAAAAAAAAAAAAAAAAAAAAAAAAAAAATAAATTA